>CAUYQG010064020.1:0-24233 GCA_963574415.1 Tarsius wallacei
GCACGCCTGTAGTTCCAGCTACTTGGAAGGCTGAGGCGGAAGGATCGCCGGAGCCCAGCAGGTCGAGGCTGCGGTGGCCGGGAACGGCCACTGCACTCCAGTCTGGGCGACAGAGTGAGACTCCAACTCAAAAAAAAAAGAAAAAGAAAATCTAATTGTTTAAAGGCCACTTGCGTTCAGGTATCATAATTCCAGGAAACTTATCCATAACTAAGGAGCTTGGGGTCACTACACTAGCAGAAAAATCTGTTAGGAACAGGAAAGAATTCTTTCCCAACAGCCCTAGCGATTACAGCTCTCAGATATAAAAGAGAGCTGGATTAAGGACAATTAGGACTTTGGGGAAGTGAGGCTTCTTCTCAGTGATACTGGCACCTATTTTTGTTTTCATTCTGTGAAAGGGCACTGCAAAAAAGTGACCAAAAATAGGCAGAGAACAAACATTTGCATGAAAAATTATTTAAATTAAATAAGTTTCAAAGGCAGCCTCAAATACCTCCTAAAATAGTAGACTATAAAAGAAGAAGCATTAGTTTCCCCCTCTTTTCCCTTTTGGAGAGAGAGAAGCTTAACCAGAAACTGAGTGGAAAGATTCAAGAGAAGGGAAGGAGAAAGGGGCTGGGCTGGGAGACAGGAGGATAGAAACCCAGAGAAGCGCACAACTTTCCTCAAGTGCCCTTTCCCACTCCAAAGCACCATGTGATTTGCTGCTTGAAAAATCAGAACTCTTCAGTGCTAAAAGGAGTGTGCTCTTTTATGGTAAATTTTACGAGTAAACTTCCTAAAATTTACCAAATCATTCATCAAATTTAATCACAAAAGCTGTCAAGAGGCCTTTTTATGCAGCTTATTTTATTCCAGTAATTAAAAATACATGTTTTGGGTTCTCCTTTTTCTGTTTCACTGAATGCATTCCTTCCTTCTAAGTTTTCAGTGAAAGAAATAAATCATGAATCAGCATGGACAATTATCTCTGGAGGTGTAGGGAAAACAACATACTGCTTCCTTCCCTTCGATAGTTTTCATGCTGTAAATGTTTGGCAGTTCTCCCGTAAATTAAATCAAGGAGAAGCTGTAGTTTAAAAGGTGATTTCTCACTTCAGCCTTGGGTTCCTTTGATCCATGAGTCATTCTTCAGCGGGATTTTTCTTAGTTATGTTGCCAGAATCATACACCTAATCTGTGAATAACCACCGAAAAGGGGAATGAATCCATGTAAACATAATTCTGCTTGTGACTTTTAGTTCCCCTACAGGGAGACCAGAGACACTGAGACCATTAGTGAGGAGTCAAGCTTATAACTGAACCTGATATGAAAGGACATGGCAGTCCACAAAAAAACAATGGAAATGCTCTAGATGCTCAACGTTGCGGCAAAAACAGCGACATCCACTATATTAAATAATATCGTTATTGTTAAGTATTACTTTACTGTGCAATTTTCATATTTCACCAAATTTATGCATAAAAACAAAATAGAGAATCTACATCTGTTGCTTACAATGGAAAATGAATTAGCAAGAGAAGGACTAACTAATAGAGATACTCAATACTTTCTTATAAATTATGTTTTGATAAAACGTAAAAAGCCTAAAACTGCATGGCCGTGTTCAAACATTCAGACTTGTAGGGATGCTGAGAAAGCTCTCACACCCAGGATCAGATTGCTTTTGGTGAATATGTAAATGCAGTTCTCGCCCTTTGGAGAGTGGTTTGCAAACAGACATCATCACCCAAGGGCTTGTGAAAAATGGGAATTCTCAGGTCCCAGCCCAGACCTTCTGATCAGAATCTCTGACAGTGGGGCCCAGGAAACTGAATATTAACAGGCCCTCCAGGTTGAGGAGCAAGAGCAAGCACCATACATTCACAAAAAAACTCCACTCTCATGAAATTGGAATTCTATCCAGTTTTGCAAAACATCTCATAACTCTCTGCTAATGCAGCCTACGGTTCCTCCTTATGGTGTATGAATACACAGTTTTCAAAGTCATCTCAGCTTTGCACCTGTGGCTAGGGAAGGGCCACATTTTGCCTAGATTTCAGAGGCAAATTCCTAAGCACCAGAAAGGTAGTTCTTACAGAAATCTTAATTCCCTGTCACTTATTCCCTTACTATTTTAGAGAAAATAGAAGTCCAGGCATCAGCCTGTTCAGAACAATTAATCATCTAACAGAATTGGGTTCTGAAAGTGAAGAAGACCAGGAAAGCAGAGGGAGAGCTGTCTGAGCTCTGGGAATGAGTCCAAGACCTGGGGGCAAATACTGGCTTCACCACTCCCCAGTCAGAGGGCTTCTAACTCAGCCCAGCTTCTCTGAACCTCTATTTCTTCATTCATGAAATAAGCAAGTTGAGCTTCATACCCTCGAATGTCTTTTCCAGATCTCAAATTCTTAACTGAGTCTTGGGTAAGTGACTTTCTGAGTCTCGGGTTCTGCCCACATGAGAGAAGGGCAGTTGATATTCTAGGGTGGTGAGTGTGGGCACCAAGTCAAGTAGATCTGGGTCCAGCTTTCCTACACTGTCTAAGGGCTTTGAGAATTTGAGAAAAATATTTTGTTTTTCTGAAGCTAATTAATTCATCTACAGATAGATAGTTTATCCTAGGCAGGGTTGCTGGGCAGACTAAATGAAGTCATCTCTGTCATCTTCTTAGATCGGTCTGATGGCAAAAGAACAAACGTTAGTATCAATCCATCACAGGAGATGCACACAAACCATTCTATAAATATGCAATAAAGTCCTCTTGATAGGAAAATGAGCCCAATGACCTCTGAGGCTTCCACCATCCTCTGATTCTATGATTACAGACACCTCAGTGGCTTTTTGACTTGATGCTTTAATTGCAACCTGTGTTGTACTTGCTTTTGCATCTGCATGCATTGTAATTAAATAGGCTGCAATTAACAGCAGGCAAAATTACCTTCACACGGTTTAAAAGAAAAAAACAAAACTAAGAATTGATTGATCTCTGTAAGCTTCCAGTTTGGTTCTCATTTCCAGGTGGCATTACTTAAAATAACATTGTTAAATTCACATATAGTGAGGAAAGAATTGAAAATCCCCTGGACAGGGGAAGAGAATGGTCTTTCAAAGAAAGGGTATAAAAACGGTGAAGAATCTTACTGCTATCAGGAAGGAGATAATTCAGGTTTGTCCTGAGGAGGCTCAGGTCTGCATAGAGTTCTAATAGACATTTAATAAATATTTGTTGAGGTTGCTTAGTTCTTAGCACTTTGCCATGACTTCTGACTGATACACCAGGTAAGTAAGGCTACCTCTTTTGAGTAGTGTACCAGGAACAGTGGTTCTTTGGATATGAAAAAATGAAGAATTCAGATTGTATTTATTCTACTCTAAAATCAATGGGCACGGTGGCTCACTCCTGTAATCCCAGGACTTTGGGAGGCAGAGGTGAGGAGATCGCTTGAGATCAGGAGTTCAAGACCAACCTGGGCAGCATAGCAAGATACCATTTGTATTCTAAACTTAAAAATATAGTTTTTAAAAAAGAAAAAGTCAGCTACAGTTAAAAAAAAAACCCAAAAAACTGAGAAAGCTATTTTCAAGTTATTTCTTTAAAAATAGAATAAAATAAAATAAATGTAAATCATAAACAGCAGTTCTAATCTGAGTCTAAGCTATATGTTATGTACTGCTGGTGTTCAGAGATGGCTAAATGCCCAGGCCTCTGAGGAACCCCTTGGGAGGGAACTCAGTCTATGAGACTCGTTAAGATGACCAATTGCCCTGGTTTGCCTAGAACTGTTCAGCTTTTAGAACTAAGTCCCTCATTCTGGGAAACTTCTCAGTCCCTGGAGACCAGGGAAAGTTGGTTGTTACTCAGGGCACGACCTTCTTGATCCAAGGGCAAAACTTCAGCTTGGTTCAAGTATATCTTGGTATTTCTCATTCAGTGTTACCATCTCCTGGCCCAGCCTCCTCACTCTCTCCCCAACACACATAGTCAGAATCTATACTAGAAAAGCAATAAGAAAAAATTAAGCACACTGTCTCCCTCTCAAGGCACCAGCAGCACCATTTAGGGTTTCTCTGGAAATGTGATATTAGAAAGAGAGAGAGGATTCTGCCCTACTTTCAAAGAGCATGAATGGTGTTTGGACCAGGGACTGTAACACCCCAGCAACAATGCCCACAGGAGCTGTAGCATCTCTCAACAAAGCAGCACCTATCTAGGCGGGAGAGATAGATGGGGCCTGCCGAACAGAAGAAGGGACATAAAGCATGGCCCACAAGTAACTGCTTGTGGAGACGCTGCAGGCACCTGGAACTCTGTGTTATCAGGTTTAAGCAAGAACCAAAAAAAGCTTATTTTTTAAAAATCATTTTAATTCACTTATAATTATAGATACCATGTAATGATTTATAGAGCAAGTAGATGAGGAGGAGAAATTGCCTTTTAAGAACAAAGATATATCGTCATTTTGCAGCTCAGAGTGATGATATCCTGGTTCCAACCAGTTGTTTTGTTAATCACTGGGTAAGTTCTATGGTGTCTCAGGCTTTTTCAATTTTGGCAATGTCTGTCCAAGGTTATTTTTCACTTATAAAATCAAATCTTAGAAGATAGATCCTATAGGAGCCTTAAAGATCCAGTCTCTCTGCCTTAAGACAAATTCTGTATTATTATTATTATTATTATTATTATTATTATTATTATTATTGACACTTAAAAGATCAATATTTGAAATATCAATATTTTATGAGCAACTCAGGCCCTAAAGAGGTTGGTTAAGTCATTTGCTCAAAGTAACCCAGCTGGTGTTTGGAGTAAAGATTAAAATATTGGTTTGGGTGGTAGAGGTGGTTGCTATTTCACAGTAAAGGTGGTCTTGACTAACTAAATTCTAGGCCAGGTTCAGTGGCTCAGCCTGCATCCCAGCACGTTGGGAGACTGAGGCAAGTGGATTGCCTGAGTCCACGGGTTCAAGACCAGCTCGGGCAACTTGGCGAGACCTCATCTTCCACAATAAATAAAAATTAGCCAGGTGTGGTAGCACGTGCCAACAGTTCCGGCTACTTGGAAGGCTGAGGCAAAAGGATCACCAGAGCCCAGCAGGCCGATGCTGGGATGACTGTGAGTGTGCCACTGCACTCCAGCCTGGGCGACAGAGTGAGACTCCGATTAAAAAAATTGCAATAGCTGACTCACATTCCTATATCTTATTGGAGCAGGTGATTCCAGCATGCTGTCAGGTTGCCTAAGCTTGCTTCTTCCCCATTTTCCAGGATGAACAGCCCCAGCACAAGCCTCACTACCAATCCCTCTCTTGCCCCTTCCTGTGTTCCAGAATAAAAGTACCATCCAATTGTCTGGACTTAACTTTTGTTTTGAAGGGCTTCAACTTTCTATGAAAAGAATCACCAGGACAAAGCAAGAGAGAAATTATGCACACATGATAGAATAGAAAGATACAACCTAAACATGCAATTGGCCTCTTGCTAAGCCACTAACTCTGCAACCTTAGGAAAATCACCTAACCCTCTGATCTTCCATCTTCCTTTTGTAAAATAATAGACCCTAAGAAGTAGAGAAACAAAATAAAGCTCAAGAGGGATGCTTGGGGGAAAAAAAGAAGAAAGGCGGGAGAGAAGGGATAGAAGGAAAAGAAGGGAGAGAGAAGGTAAAGGGGTTGAAAATTCAGGGGTCCAGGTAGATCCATTTCAATCAATACAAAGAGTGAAAGACTCTTAAGAATGGAAGAGAATAGAGTTCCTTTAAATCTAAAGTTCTCATGTCGCAGGTCGGAAAGTCCAAGCCCAGAGGGGCTGTTTGAATTATACCAGGCTTGCTTAGCGGCTCTCTGCAGAAGGTCAGCTGAGTACCAGCCCCATCTTCAGGCTTCCAGCCCAGCACGTCTTCTGCTGCACAGCTCCTCTTTTGTTCCACAGAAAACTTGGTGTTTGAACCGATGTTGAGCAACATCCAATACAAATAACATTTTCTCAAAGCATATTTCTCAAAATAACATTTTCTCTAGTCTTTCTGCTAGGTTAGAAATTTGTACCGAGGGAGTTTGTTGCAACAACAAATTTGGACCTGAAGTATGTCAACTTTAAAAATTAGTGTTTCTTTTTATTTCAAAAAAAAAGGGGGGAGGGAAGGAGGCAGAGAGGCATGGAAGCAGGCAGGGAGGCAGGGAGGGAGGGAGGCCTACATTATTTCTTCGAGCACTTTTTCAGCTGCTAAGAATAGGACAGAGGACAAGCCCTACAGAATCCAGCAACTTATAAGTCTTGTATAATGTAGTTGTTGACTGTGCTAGTGATTATAGAGTCTCACTGCAGCTCAGAGCATGAGGGGAATAGGAGAAATATATAGGAGCAGAGGCATAGAGTAGAGTTACAAGATTCATTAAGCAAAGAGAAAACACTGTTCTTTGTGGTCAAAAGAGACAAAGACGGATCTTCATGCCTGGGAGTGATCTGACTCAACGACAGTCTTCCAAGAGCCCCGTAATGGGTGAAGTTGGCATATACTGGCTAAAAATAAAATCCCAGTGAGCAGTATCTAAAACCTTATGTAATGCAGCAAAATTATTTATATCTTGAATTTTAGAACAATCCATTAGTGTCTTAATGTTTGTGGAATAAAGCTTTCATCAGAGCTTTTCCTAGTGATACAGAAACCCACTATTATTGTCTGTCCCGATTGCCACACCCTTAAAGAAAGATATAATGAGTGTTTGAGCAGGCCTGCATGTACCTACACTCCTAAAACTTAACAAAGGATAGCATTTCCCTTATTCCCTATACATTCCCCATAAATCATTTCAAGGAATCCTTAACTCCCCCACAAATTGTGCTCATTCAACTGAGAAAAATGAATCCCTATTCCTTTTATCAGTAGTCATGGATTTGAAAATGATACCATAAGACTTGTAATTTGTATAACTTTTTGCATGTTATGACTACTAATTAACAATATGTTGTAGTGAATAATGTTTTACTTTGTAATGAGCTCTGCTAACTTCCTTACTCTGCGACAGGCTTAATCAACTCCTCTGTTTGGTGTTACTGATTAAGAGGAACTGTTACCTACCCTTGGTAACTGGCGTCAGGAAATGTGGGCCATAAATGCTACTATCGACAAAATGGGGCTGTCAATTAAGTTCTATACAATGCTCTGTCAGTCATGTAGTTAATGTATAGATACCAGCAACCCTAAACTTATCAAAATGAACTATGAAAACTAAGGGGTGAGTAGATTGGTTCCAGAAATGCCAAGAGCCGGATTCTGTCTCTCTGAATTCTGAATCCAGAAATACACTTCTTTCTACCAGTTCTCTGCCTCACAGTTTATTGGCATCAAGAGATAGCAATTGACCATTAACTCAGACCATAACACTAGCACACTAGGACTATTTCCTGTAATACTTGCTAATAGAAAGTATATTTATTGAGTGATTGCAAATTTTTGCACAAAATAGAAGATCAAGAAATATTCATTAAATTCAAATGAGCTTGACAAAATAAAAGTTGTAAATATACAGTTCTCAACCCCCAGAATGTAGAGAGATGAGAATTAATGGCCTCTTAAAGGTCAATTAGTGATTCATAATGAAACCAGAAAAATCACTTGGCCACCAGCCTTTTTAATCCTCAAGAGTTACACAATATTTTTCAACCTTAAAAACCTTAAAAAGAGTAATGAAAGAAGCATCTGTCAGACTTCTTATAGCAGAGCTGGTACCCTAATCTTCTGAGAGACTACATAATTTTTTCTTATTCTCATATAATTCTTTACTCATGATTCCATCTGCGTTCTTTCTTTGAAAGATATATTTTGTCTTGATTTTTTTCTGAAATAATCTCACCATGGTTATCAGAAGCCATTCTGCACACAAACATCTAAATCTTCAAAGTTATAGAAAGATCAGTAGTCCATCTTCTTGAGAAATGCTCCCCCGCCCCCACCAGCCCAACAGTATATTTCTGTTGTCCTGTAAATCCCAGCTTAACCAAACTAAGGCAAATAAATGGGAAAATAAATCATAGATTTCCAGATTAATTCTTGCGTTTTATCTGGAATATATACAATGGAATCAGCATATGTAACAAATATAATATAAACATTTATATTTTCACAAAGATAAGGTTCACCTTGAGCAAACAGGAAAATAGAGTTCTAGAAATACACTAATCCATGCATTCGGATCTAGGAATTATTTTCAAGTTTAGCAACTACTTCTGTCACTTACCAAATCATTGTCTAAAATGGTTTCTTTTTGCTCTGTAGAGAAAGTAGATTCCCACCTTAAAGTTGCTAGGTGGAAGTTTGTCTCAACTCGATTCCTACTCTGTCTTTCATTTAACATTCTCTCTAGTTCTCTAATAAGTTACTGGAGAAGACAAAAATATGCCTAGGACAAATAGCATTGTACAAAACAGTTGAAAAATGATTGTTCGATATAGACAGTTTAAGAGAAAGAAGTAGAAATTGTTTTTGCATTATTTGAATTCCTTTCCACTTTTCATTATACATGATCTATTTTAATCAGCCTTGGTCATGCCCCCCTCCCCCAACATAGCTAGAGAGGTTTCTCCTTCTTTCTCTCTCCTTCTCTGAAGCCCTGTCAGATAAAGTCTCATGTTGGGCCGCTGCCCAAGAAGTCCTTAGTTAATTGCATGTAATTATGCCGCATCCTATTTTCAAATGCTAGAGCAATTTCTTGTATTCTTGTAACACAATATGACTGGAAGCTCCCATTGTTGTAGAGTCCCTGTGAGTGGCTCCCCTCCCTTCTGAATGTTTTACAATACCAGAGCACTTTGCTGAGTGGTGGTGATCTTTAAATATAATGCAAGACACCGCTAAATTAGTAATAGCAGCTACTGACAGTGTTCCCTTGGGCCACTGGCCAGTTCTTTGCCAAAGGACTGCATTGCTGAGCCAGTGACACTTCTTCTTCAGATATTAAAGATAAATGATCAGGTCAGTCAACTGGCAGATGGCATGCTGATTCTTCCTATAGAAAGGTTTTATTGTAATGTAAACTTCAAAAATAAGACAAAAAGTCATCTGGGTTCAGAGACTATTTTTTGGAATTTCTTGCATATGTTATACCGCCTTTGGAGTGGTCTCCTTTCATTGTTAGAGGTATAGTGCCTTACAGCCTACTGAAAAAACTCTTTGGTTAATTCAAACCTTATACAGCTAGAGACAGAACACTTGAGCACATTCTGGTACTCATCACCACAGTAAGCAAAACAATCTCAGGTTATTTAGAAGGATTTTGATTTGTATCTACCTGTATTTTTAGCTAGGGAGCAAAGGGAAATCTGTTTATCTTTGAGCACTTTGATTTTTTTTTAGCCTAAACAAGAAATTAATAATCCTAAATCATTCTGACAAATGGCTTATAGAATCCCGAGGTCAGAAGAGACATATTATATCATGCTCACCACAACTACTCAGTAATTTTTTGCTGAGACATTTTTACCCCTTTGAAAGTCAGGACTGCCAGCTCAGCCCTTAGGAAGCTATATAGTTTCTCCTGACAACTTCCTCTAGGTTGCAATTAGAGGACACTGCCAGCAGGTGTTATCTTTTTTAGACTCTCTTAAAGTGTGGTCCACAGACATCAGAATCACCTGGGGAAATCTTGTTAAACAATGCAGATTCCCATGCCTCCATACTTACTAAATCAGGATCTCTGGAGGAAGAAAGTGTGGTAATCTATATTTGGGGATGGCTCTAGGTGATATTTTTGCACTTCAAAGTTTGGGAACCACTCATTCAAACAGTTATGTTACCATCACTGATACAGTTAACGGAACCTCAAACTGGTTTGCTTTCCTCCTTGATTGTCCTGTTATAGATTTATCTTGTGACTTAAAAAACAGAAAAACAAAACAGATAGTCCTAGAGAACATATCACTATGTGAAAAACAAAATCCTCTGGACTTACCCTCAATCTTTCATGCCATTCAGCCTCTAGTTCCATGTCCTAAGGAGGACTGCTCCCTTTGATGTGGTTACCCAAATGCTGAGCAGCCACTGCAAGAACAAGACAGGCCCATGGTTGAATCCTGGCTTCACAATTGCTGCTATGTGACTCTGGGCAAGTGATGAGGCATGTATAAGCCTCGGTGTCTACATGTATAGAGTTAATAGCAGCACCTACTTGATAGAACTAAATGAGACATTTTCTAAAAAGTTCTTAGTACTCAATGATTAAAACTACTCTGATCGTTGATAGTCTTTTCAACTTTTAGGTCAAAAGTTCTTTTCTCCAAAGGTCAACAGATGTAGTCAGTCATTTTATACTGCCATAGCCAGAAGGTTGAACTCCTTGACCAAAGGAAGCGTAATTGTCTACAACTGGGTCAAGAAGCCAGCAATAACCCACCCTTCTGTGGCTCCTCTGCTATATAGTGCTGCTACTGACTATGAGTTTGTCTTTTCTGCTTGCTGGTGGCTCACAAAGTGTTGGTTAAAGCAGTCAAATTAAGTGCATCTCCATGTCGGATCTATCTGCCTCTGAAAGCACTTCTCTAGAAGCTTATGCACAATCATGGTATCAAAAAAGTAGTCTAAGGAGCCTTATCATCTCTCCTCAGTATCTCCATCAGCACCTCCAAAGCCTCCCCAAGTAAACACAAAATAAAAACAAAAACGATGTGCTTGTTTTCCCAAGAGAGTTTTAAGATCTGTCCTGAAGATTTCCCTCCCAATTAGAATGCCTCCTCCAAGTCTCTTCTATGTAGACACTCTGGATCCCCTACTGCCATAGAAAATCTGCATTTTCTATTGACTGATTATTTGATTAATGGAGATGCTCCCTAGTATTAGATAAAATCTTTCTCCTCACAGAGTCTTAGTTTTTTTTAATTTGCAAAATGAATAAATTAGTTCATTCATGTGTTCCTCAAACTAGTGGAGTACAACCACATGCTAGGTACCAGGCAAGACCCTGAGGACTCAAAGATAAGTAGCATGCAGTGAGAGCTCTTCTTATTTGGAAGTGATAATACTAGCTTTATATAAGTGTCTTAAAAATTAACTAGAGCAAACTATGTGACAAATATTATAGACTCAGCCCACAATAGGAGCTTTTAAATCATAAGTGTTTATTTACTTTTCAAAAATCAGACCTTTTTCAGAAGAATCTGTCTCACTGGTATTTATACCACAAACTCATCAGTGTTTTTAAAACAGATATTCTAAATGGTTTTAACCACAACTATAACATAAATTTCAAGTCTCCAAAAACTTGCCACACATTTCTAAAACTTGTGCCTGAGTGTTTTACAATTGTAAACATCCAAGTGATCCTTACTAAGCCTGGAGAATAAAATTTTGGAAATAAAGTGAGGAATAAATATTACTCCAGAGACCTTTTAGTTCTGAGTGGCCGGTTAGCTTCTCCATACGGCACTACTAACATCTGGTTTTCAGAGACTGCCGGGAATGCTCTACGTCATTCTCATTTCCTTTCGGCTCCACTGTCATAGGGCCATTGGAGAAATCAGGCTTCATGAGGTGACTAACCGGCTCTAAGTCATACACAATCACAAGCCTGGTATGAAGGCTAGGGAACAGGGGAAGAAGGAAGAGCAAGGTTCCTTCTCCTCTTTGTAAAGTTGTATGGGCTTGGCAGTCAGAAAGTTCTGTCCCTTCTGTGTGACATGGAGTAAGCTAGTTAACTTTCTAAGTTAGTTTACTTTTCTCATCTCTGAAGTGGTAGTGGTCATTGTGTCTTCCTCATGGCATTGATAGGATGACAGAATGAGGCTGTACACCTATCTGTCGTACACCTGCTTATTTAGGGTTCTCATAAAGACTCTATGGGCAAATTTGTCATCAGCCTCATCACCACCATTGTCAATTATATGTTCCAGTCCCAAGATAAACTGAGCACCATCTGAGCAGAGAGGAGACCCAAACAGAAAAGCAAAAAAGAACTAAACCTGAGAGTTTCTGAAGCTTATTCAAAAGTAGAATTAAAAAAAAAAACAACCCAAATACAGAGGATAATTAGTAGGGCATTATTATGTGGCAGTCATGGTGCTAAACACTTTATCCACAGTGTCTCATACAGTTCTCCTACCAATGATTCTATGAGGAGGATGCTATTCCTATCCCACATTTTAGAGACCAGATAACAGGACTGGAAAATGAAGTTACTTATTTAATGTTACCCAACTAAAAGTGGCAGAGCTCTCTGTGCCAAGTTTGTAACCTCTACAAAGAGAAGAAGAAACACTGCACCTTATTTCTTCACCCAAACCCAGGCCTTCACGTCAGGACAGGCTAGAAAACTTGCCAACAGTCTGGTAATTCAAGGAAGCCCCGTTTTCTTGTAGTTTTTTGTTTGTTTTTGTTTTTTGTTTTACATAGTGTCTATACTTCTTTCCTTTCCCCCACAAAACATATTCACTATTTAATCAGAAGGTAAAGACAGTAGCTACTAAGAAAACAGTCAGGTAAATAAATTTTAAATGATGATATGTCCTTATTTTAATAAGTTTTTTCCTTTGGGCGCAATCTTGGTCTTGGAAGATTCCCACAACTTAAAAACTCCCTTGTCTCTTTTATTCTTCTTTTCTTTTTTTATTGTAGCAAAGACTGTAGATGATGATCTTTTTAACAAAAGAAAGACACATAGAAGGACCCTGCTGTGAGTCTGTCAGCAACCTGAAAGCTGGAGCTGCAGAATCCAAGTTGTAGACAGGGAGTGCAGTGTGTGATCAAGGGAATGTCCTCTCTCTTTGATGTGAGTCCAAAGACAGAGGAGTTCCACTGGAAAAAAAGTGGGAGATCAGGCTTGCCTTGAATAGGCAACAAAATCAAATGAATAGCTGAAGGTAGCTATCCTTGTCAGAGGACATGATACAAAGAAGCCTTCATCACAGCATGGCAGAATGCACCACATAGAAGCCCTGCCTCTTTAAAAAGAGACAAGCTCACTTAGCCATACACAAGATTCTGGCAACTACCAAGGGGAGAAAGAATGTCCTTAAGCTGAAATTTGAAACAAATGTTCACTCTATTCTGTAAGACATACTCAGGAAAAACATTGTGATTCTTCTTTCCATGCATGAGGCAAAGAAAGGCAGTGTCAGGAAGACAATTAAAATGTATGTGCCTTTGGCTCCTAGAATATTGGAATGCTTGAAAAATATCAAGGCAAAGTTTGCCATCTATTTTATTTCTGTGAGTTAAAAATATAATAGTCCAAATTGTGACATGGACTCCATCCTCATAGTACAAACACCAATTTTATATTTGATGCTTAGATAAAAATTAAAATAAACATTAAATTTAAATATTTAAATTCCCTCTATGGATTGCCATGTGAGTGATATATATAAAGGTGCTAATGCATGATGTAATATAATTGTAATAATTATCTAATAATTAATATAATAAAGTCTTATTTACTTCATAATCAGATCCTTCTATACCAAATAACTTTAATAAGTCACTTATTGTCATGTAATTATTCATAACAAAGATTCACTAAGTACTAAGTATGCACCAGATAATGTAATGGATACCAATCTAACCTCCCTTAGCTCTGAAATTTCTCAATATTGAAATTTCTTTAGTTACTCTTAAATTGTACCATAGAAGAGTCTAAAAATTATGATTCCTGAGGATCTCCAAATGGCTAGTCACTGTTCCCAAATGTGGTGCTGCTTGGCTTTGAGATGAGAAGGAATCCCACAGTCATGGCTGCCAGAGAGAGTGAGAGAGAGAGAGTGCATTCAAGGACATTGTTCTGAGTCTTCAATTTTGAGTTCCAGCAGTGGATAGTCAGCAAGCTTTCAAATGGGAGATGCAGTGGCAATGTCCTCAGCTAACAAAACATAGAGGAGACTCAACATCTTTAACAACTCCCTAAGAGGTGATTTAATCATAAAGGAAAACTCGTGTCCTCTCTTGGGTTTGAAATCAACGTGTTTGCCATACTTTGCAATCCTTGATGATACTCAATAGTTCCACAGAATGATTCCACACAATTATAAAGTAAATGCATCAAAAAGGCGATTTTCTTCTTAAGCACTGAGCCTACTCAAAGACAACATAAAGTTTAAAAGTTGGCTGAAAGATCATAAAACAGAAATTACAATGGTGGTCTCCAGGGGTTGGGTGGAGTTGTTTAATGGGTACAGAGTTTCAGTTTTGCAAAATGAAGGTGTTCTGGAGATTGATTGCATAACAGTGTGAATATACTTAACATTGTTGAGTTATACATTTAAAAATGGTTACAATGGTAAATTTTTAGTCATGTATTTTACCACAATTTGATTTATTTTTTTAAATTGGATGAAAGAGACAGGCTTAATTCTGGGTAAAGGTCAGAAATTGCCTTTATATGTTTGTTTATATAATTTTCAAAAAAGATTTAGAGGTGTTCAATTGGGCAGAAGTTTAAAGCATTTTCCAGAATACTCAAAGCTTCCTGGCAAATGATATATTTGTTATAATACCTTGAACAGTCAGACTACTGAGCATATTAGGCTGAAATAGTACAAGATCTCTTTTTCACTTGGTTCTGTTGTATTAGAACCTTCCTAAACATTTTCCTGCTAATCAAGTTTCTCTCTTTTCTCATTCTGATGGGAAAGTCATCTCTCTTAGAGAATTACACTAATAATTATTTGTTTTGTTAGATTGCATCTCCTTTTACAATGTAACTCTACATACAATTTTTCATCTTTTCCTTCATAATCCCTAAGTGAGAGGAAGACAGAGGAAGTATTGTTTTAAGCACTCTCCACACACTAGTGAATTCTCAAAAGAAGCCTATGAAACAGATATTAGTACAAATGATTAAAACTGAGGCACACTAGGGTTAAAGAACTTACTAAAGTCTTAGAAAGTTGTGGGGCCAGGATTTAAACCCAGGAAGTCTGACTCTTACATTCTAAGCCCTCTACACTGTACCACTGCTAATGAAAGTAAATGGGAAAGTCATGTAGAAAAATAATTTCAGAGACCTAGCAATTATAGTGGAACTTACGAGGGGGGCCCAATTATTTTTTGGAGGGCAGGCTCCTTTTAGTGCAGGTTTTCCCAGCTAGATAAGTGTTCTAGGAACCCATCAACATCTGTATACCAGCTAGCATTGTTGTGAGAGACTGCATTTGGCTTCAGTGAGTTTTTTTTTTTTTTTTTTGGAGATTCTTTCAACATGTTTGCCCATTTTAATGGGTGATTTACGAGTGCACCTGCCCACACCATGCTAAGCTTTTGACTAAAATGGCATGACACCCATACCCTACATACCCTTTTCACCCAATCTCATCCCAAGAGACTTTGTTTGTTTGTTTGTTTCCCTGGATGAAAAAAGTCCTAAAAGGGAAATGTTTTGCTGATGTGGAAGAGGTGAAACAAAAAATGGCAGAAGCACTAAAAGGCATCAGAATTGATGAGTTCAAAAACTGTTTTGAGCAGTAGAAAAAGCATCTCAATGCGTGTACTGCATCAAAGAGTACTTTGAAGGTGACTAAAGTTTAATCATGTAAGAATAAATTCACAATTTGGAGGGTCTCTTTTCATTGCTGCCCATAAGACACCTGTTTTAAATATAAAGATACAAATAGGTTAAAAGCAATAAAAAAAATACATCATGAAAACTCTAAAAAATAAAGCTACAATGACTATATAATACCAGACAAAGTAGATCTTAGAGCAAATAATACTACCAACAATAAAGAGGATGATTTCATAATAATAAAGGGGTCAGTCCATAAAAGAACATAATAATTCTAAATGTTTATGCACTTTATGCTGGGATTATAGTCATGAGCCACCACACCCACCTTGCAATTTAATATTTCAACAACACTCATCAACTTGTAAGTATTTCAATAACACAATAGCTGAGAGAACCAATAGACAAAAGGCTCTCCAAAATTTGAATAACCTCTAAATCCACTTCACCTAAATGACATATAGAGAACACTCAATGCAATAATATCATTATACATGTTCTTTTCAAGTGCACATGGAACACTTACCCAGATAGATGATGATCAAGGTGTAAAACACGTCTCCTTAAATTTAAAAGAATAAAGGCCATAAAAGGATGTTCTCTGATTACAATAAAATTAAAGTAGTAATAAATAATGAAAAATAGCTGAAAGATCCCCAAATATTTGAAAACAAATCAACACACTTCTAAAATAATCTATAATTCAAAGAAGAGATCAAAGTAAATTGAATTCAATAAATCAAAAATTAGCCGGGCGTGGTAGCGCATGCCTGTAATTCCAGCTACTTGGAAGGCTGAGGTGGACGGATCGCCGGAGCCCAGCAGGTCGAGGTTGCGGTGGCCGGGAGCGGCCACTGCACTCCAGTCTGGGCGACAGAGTGAGACTCCAACTCAAAAAAAAAAAAAAAATTTAAAGCACAACATCCACAGTGGAAAGAAAGAAGAAAGAACTAAATGTGTCTTTATTCATAGACATCATTGTTTATGTAGAGAATCCAATGGAACCTATAAAATAATCTCAAAGAACTAGTGACTTTAACATGGTGTAAAGATACAAGGTTAATGTACACAAATTGAAATTGTATTTCACTATACTAGCATTGAACAATTGGAAATTGATATTTTAGACAATACCATCTAAAATAACATCAAAAATATAAAATTCTGAGAAAATAATCTGACAAATAGGTACAAGACCCATTGAAAATTATAAAACATTACTAAGAAAAATTAAAGGAGACATAAATAAATGAAGAAATATGTGTTAATGATCCAAAGATGCAATAGTGTTAATATGTCAATTTCTTTAAGATTAATTGATAGATTCAACACAATCCTAATCAAAATCCCAGCAGGCATCCTTTTTTAATTAGCAAGCTGATTGTAAAATTCATATGGAAGTGAAGGACTTAACAATAGGTAGAACAACTCTGAAAAAGAAGAACCACAGTGGAGGGCTTACACCACCTCATTTCTAGTATTGGTGTCAAGATAAACGAATGAATCTATGGAACAAACTAGAGATTCCAAAAACAGAACCAGGCATACATAGCCAACTGATTCTAGATGATGATGTAAAGGTAATTCAATGGGGAGAGAATAGTCTTTTCAACAAATGGTGCTTTAGCAATTTGATCCATAACTTAATCTATACTTTCTACCATATATAAAAATTACCTCCAAGTAGATAATAAAGCTAAATGTAAATCAGAAAATGATAAAACTCATGAAAGAAATCATGGGAGGAAAATCTATGTGACCTTGGATTGGAAAAGACTTCTAGGACTTATAAACAATACCAAAAGCACATTTCATTTGAAAAACTGAAAAATTGGACTCCATCAAATGAAGAACTTCTGCTCTTCGAATGCCATTGTTAAGAGAACAAAAAGAAAAGCCACAAACTGGGGGAAAATATTGAAAAATTACATATCTAATAAAGTCTCTGTATACAGAAAATATAAAGAACTCACAAAACTCAATAATAAGAAAACAAAAAACCCATTTTTAAAATGAGCAAAGAATTTAAATAAACACAACACCAAATAAGATATACAAATAACAAATAATTACCTGAAAAGATGCTCAAAATCATTAGTAATTAGAAAAATTCAAATTAAAGCCACAATTTGGTACCACTATATGCATATTAGAATGTATAAAGTTAAAAAGACTGACCATACCAAGTGCTGGTGAGTTTGTGGAGCAAATGATCTCTCAAACACTGCTAGTAGGAATGTTAAATGATGCAACTTCTTTCAAAAACAGTTAGGACAGTTTCTTAAAAAGTTAAACATACAACTATCATATGATCATCTCATTTTACTCCAAGGTATTTACCCATGAGAAATGAAGTACAAGTCCACATGAAGACTTGTATGTAAATGTTTATAGTTATAGCTTTGTTTGTAATAGCTAAAACCTGGAAACACATGGAATGCCATCAACAGGTAAATGGAAAAGCAAACTGCAGTATTACCATGCAAAAGAATGATGAGTCATAGCTCAAGGACATGTATCTCTCTTCTCAGCACCAATAAAATTCCAATCCTTCTTTGGGTTAACTGGTCTTCAGATGTTCCTTGATGTATATATACCACAACATGGGTGACTCATAAAATAATTTTCCTGATGAGAAAAGATAGTCAAAAAGAGTTTATACTGTAGCATTTCACATACACAAAAGTCTAGAAAATGTGAACTAATCTACAGTGACAAAAAAATAGACAACTTGGTCTTGGTCTTGAAAAACTGGAGGGAAAGATCACAATGAGGAAATTTTCAAGGTGGTAAATATTTTTGTAAAAGGATTTAAAAAAAAATAGCAGGATACCAGATTCTCTTCCCTTCAACACTTACCTCTCCCCCACCCCTTTATTTATTTATGTTTTGTATTTCTCTTCCTTTATTCTAAATATTGACTATACAAAGATTACAAAAGTAGCTTTTATGAGAACTGTTCTGACAGTTATCTGGATGAGACTAAACCAATAATCTTGAGTAAACAAGGAAAAAAACAATGAGCATTCCAAATGTGAGATTCACAGCAGTTAAAGACTAAAATATCTATCTGATCCATTGCACAAAAATACGTATTGTATTTTTGGCAAGATGGCAATGGAACAGGTCAGACTGTGAAAAATCTCTGCAAAAATGAGTGTCCATAAAGACTCTCTGTGTCAGTGGTTGCATGCCAATGGATTAGTGAAAGTCCATCTGAGGAGAGACTTGGGTTCATGCACCCAGGACTATCCTCCAGAGGTGATTGCAAATCCTTACTGCCCTGAGATTGGAGCCCCCAGCGTGCAGGATTGTCTGCTGTTCTTGGGACTTTCCTGAAAAGATGCAGCAGAAAGCAGCTAATTCTCACCACATGGTACCTGGTCCACACTATCACCTGTGACAGCAGGACAATCCCCAGGATCCATGGAGAGGGCAGAGGAAAGCTGGAAAGGAGCCCCACCACCAGTTAGGAAATGCCAACCATCACCATTTTCTCTGTCCCAAGACCAGGCAGAGATCTGCATTGCCCAGCCCAGCTCTACCTACTGTCCAACCTGGGACCTAAAGGTTACATTCTCATCAAACTTGGAGAGACAGACACCACTCCCACATGCTGGAACAGGCACAGATATGTCAGATCTGAGTGGAAGATGTGACAACAGCAGCAGCAAGCCAGGTGAGTCCATATCCATTCCACCCTCCTCCCACAGTAGTCCCTGAGGCATCTGACCCATACTAAGAGCAACCCTATCAGCCTGCACTGAGAGCAGAGGGGAGGGCCTGGAGACCAGAGGTGAAAGGAAGTTGGAGTTACAGGAACGACCTCAGGGCAAGTTTTGTTTTATTGTTGTTTGTTTTGCTTGTTTTTTTGTTTGTTTTTGTTTTTTTCTCTTCTCTCTTTCTTTCTGTTTTTGATTATATTTTTGCACTTGTTTTGTTTCTGTTATTTTAATGCTGTTTCTTTAAGACTTTTTGTTTGTATATGGGTATTTTTGAGGGAGAGTACATCAATGGGGGGGTTTTGTTGGTATGTATGTTTGTATGATTGCCTATATTTTTAAAAATCTTTTCTGTGTTTGTTTGTGTCTGCTTTCATTTGTTTGTTGGTACACCTGTCTGTTTTCCCTCTTCTTCTTCCCTCTCTCCACTTTCCTCTCATCCTCCTCCTTCCTTTTTTCCATTCTTTTCCTTTTTATTACCTCACTTTGCTTTCAGGGGTCAAACCTATACCTCCACTGCATGGACAGATTGTAAGGCAGTGAGAAATGAGTTCCAGGTGACCAACACACCTGACAGCAGATACTGGGATCTGCAGATAGTTTCTGAATCACAGCTCCCCCCTCAATTAAATCTCAAAACTATAAAAAGTACACCCCCCCACCCACAGCCCAGCTTCATAATTGAACAAAGCCAAAGGATCTACATAAGGAAGAATAGGAGACTGAGAAAACAGAAGTAAAAGCTACCCCTCATCCCTGAACAACAGAATTAAAGAAGTTAAAGGGGGGGGGGGGCATCTACACAAATGAATAAAAACCAAAGGAAGAACATGGGTCTCACACAGACAGACCCCTGGGAGGTCAACCACTGAGAATACAGACTTCAGAACAATGAAGAGCCACCAGAATTTCTGGTCTCAAACCATAAACCCAGATATCAAGATATTAACAGAGAGAATAAATAGATATGAGGAGAGACAAGAGGAAAGAATGAAGGAGTTGATAACTGAGATAACAGCAATAAAGAATACAGTGAATGAAATAAATAACAAACCAATAAGCATTGAAAGCAAAGTTAACTAAGCAGAAGAAAGAATCTCAGAGCTTGAGGACCAAAATATGGAACTAACTCAAACTGTTAAAAACATAGAAAAGAAGCTTAAAAAGACAGAACAAAGCCTCCAAGAGATGAATGACTATTTTAAGATGCTGAACCTAAGATTAATTGGAATCCCTGAGGCAGCTAAAGAGACAGAGACCACCCTGAAACAAATATTCCATGAAATTATCCAAGAAAACTGCCCTCATCTCATCAGAGATGTGATGATTCAGACACAAGAGATTCAGAGAACCCCTGGAAGACAACAAATGAGAAGACCAACTCCTAGACACATATAATTTCCCTACACAAAGTAGGTATAAAAGAAAAAGACCCCAAAGGCAGCAAGAGAGAAAGGTCAGACTACCTACCAGAGTAGACCAATTAGAATAGCAAAAGAACTTATCTACAGAAACAATTCAGGCTAGTCCAATCTTCAAAGTTCTCAAAGATATACAATTTCAGCCAAGAATTACCTACCCAGCTAAGCTGAGCTTCATCAGTGATGGAGAATTAAAATCCTTCCCAGATATTCAATCCCTAGGAGCTTATGCTGCCTCCAGACCAGCTCTACAAGAAACACTTAAGAAAGTAATAAACACAGAAGAAAGGGAAAAAAACAACACCCATCAACCAAAAAATCAAAATAAAGAAAACAAACAGCAGCAACAACAATAAACTCTATAAAAACCTCATGACAGGGATAAACTTCCACATCTTAATAATTAACCTGAATGTGTATGGACTAAATGTACCACTGAAAAGACATAGAATGGTAAAATGGATAAAATACCATGTGGCAACAATATATTGTCTCCAAGAGACTCATCTCACCAGAAAGGATACTTCCAGACTCAAAGCAAGAGGATGGGAAACAAAATTTCAGGCAAACCGAACACAAAAGAAAACAAGAGTCACAAATTTAATATCAGACAAAATACTCTTTAAGCTATCAAAAATTTAAAAAGATATAGAAGATCACTACATAATGATAAAAGGTTCACTCAATCAAGAAAAAATATCCATCCTAGATATATATGCACCCAACATAGGAACACCAACTTTCATAAAGTAGCTTCTAGGTAATAAAAAATATATATTGACTCTAACAGTATCATAGCCGGGGACTTAAATACCCCACTCACAACACTAGACATATCTTCAAGACAAAAAGTTAACAAGGAGATCCAGAACCTCAATGTGATACTTGTCCAAATGGACTTAACTGATACCTACAGAACACTCCACACAACAACCACAAAATATACATTCTACTCATCACCACATGGAACATAATCTAAGATTGACCACATCCTTGGCCATAAATAAAGCATAAACAAATTCCATAAGATTGAATTACTGCCATGAACCTTCACAGACCATAGTAGAATAAAAATAAATATCAATACCAACAAAGTTCCCCCAAAACCCACAAAGACATGGACACTAAATAGCATGATGCCAAACAACTCCTGGGTCAACATGGAAATCAAAACAGAGATTAAAAGTTACCTGGAAACAAATACAAACAAAAAAACATCTTACCGAAACCTCTGGGATGCCATGAAAACAGTCCTAAGAGGGGAATTAATATTTCTAAGAATCCACATGAAGAAAATGGAAAGATCACAAGATAACAACCTAACAAACCACCTAAGGAAACTGGAAAAACAAGACCACGAAAACCCTAACTTCAGCCGAAAACTTCAGATTACCAAAATAAAGGTCAAAATTCGGGACATAATACAAAAAAATCAACAACAAAAAAAGCTGGTTCTTTGAAAGAATACACAAGATTGATGGACCCCTAGCTAGACTAACCAAGAACAAGAGAGAAAAAGCCCAAATAAACATAATCAGAAATGCAAAAGATCAAGTCACAACTGACCCCAAAGAAATACAAAAGTTTATCACAGACTACTATGTACACTTGTATGGAAACAAACTTGAAAACCTAAGGGAAATGGAAGACTTTCTGACATCACACAACCTCCCCAGGTTAAAACAAGAAGAAATTGAGACACTAAATAGACTAATAACAATCCAGGAAATGGACTATGTCATAAGAAACCTACCTACAAAAAAAAAAGTCCTGGACCAGATTCTTGCTTTCCAGCGGAATTTTACAAAGCATACAATGAGGAATTGATACCAATCCTATTGAAAGTATTCCAAGTAATTGAGAAAGATGGAACTCTCCCAAATCATTTTATGAGGCTAACGTCACATTGATACCCAAACCAGGTAAAGATCCAACAAAGAAAGAAAACTATAGGCCAATATCCTTGATAAACATAGATGCTAAAATTTTCAACAACATCCTAGCAAACCAGATCCAACAACATATCTCAAAAATCATCCACCTGGCCTTCCAGCAGAATTCTACAAAACATACACGGAGGAGCTGATACCAATCCTTTTGAAAGTATCACAGGTAATTGAGAAAGATGGAATTCTCCCCAAATCATTTTACGAAGCTAACATCACACTGATACCAAAACCAGGTAAAGATTCAACAAAAAAAGAGAACTACAGACCAATATCCCTTATAAACATAGACATAAAAATCCTCAATAAGATTCTAGTAAATTGGATCCAAAAACACATCTCAAAACTCATCCACTATGACCAAGTAAGTTTCATTCCCAGGATGCAGGGCTGGTTCAATATCCGCAAGACCATAAAAGTAATTAAATATAACAACAGATGTAAAAACAAGAACCACATGATCATATCATTAGATGTAGAAAAAGCTTTTGATAAAATCCAGCATCCCTTCTTGATAAAAACCCTCAAACAACTAGGTATAGAAGGAACATACCTCAAAATAGTAAGTACCATTCATGATAAACCCACAGCTAATATGTTGCTAAATGTACAGAAACTGGAAACATTTCCCCTAAAAACTGCAGCAAGTCTGCCCACTCTCACCCCTCTTGTTCAACACCGTGTTGGAAGTCCTAGCTCAGGCAATTAGACAAGAGTAGGAAATTCAGAGTATCCAAATAGGAAAAGAGGAAGTCAAGTTATCCCTCTTTGCAAGAGAATCTGTCAAAAACCTGCTTGCACTGATAAAGGACTTTGGCAAAGTCTCAGGGTAAAAATTAAAGTGCAAAAGACAGTTGCTTTCCTATACACCAACAACAAGCAGGCAGAGACCCAAATTAAAAGTACAATCCCATTCACAATAGCCACACAAAAAATGAAATACCTCGGCATCCTCCTAACCAGAAGTAACGACCTTTACAATGAGAACTACAAAACACTGCTCTTGGGAGCCTGAGGTGAGTGGATTGCCTGAGCCCATGGGTTCGAGACCCACCTGGGCAACTTGGCGAGACTTCATCACTACAATAAATTTAAAAAAAAAAAAATTAGCCGGGTGTGGTAGTGTGCTCCTGTAGCTCCGGCTACTTGGAAGGCTGAGGCGGAAGGATCGCCGGAGCCCAGCAGGTCGAGGCTGCGGTGGCTGGGAGTGGCCATTGCCCTCCAGTCTGGGCAACGGAGTGAGACTCCAACTCAAAGAACAAAACAAAACAAAACAAAACACTCCTCAAAGAAATCCAAGAAGACACAAACAAATGGAAAAATACTCCATGCTCATGGATAGGTAGAATTAACATTGCTAAAATGTTCATCCTACCAAAGGCAATCTACAGATTCAATGCAACACCCATTAAGTTACCAACATCATTCTTCTCAGACCTGGAAATGACAATACAGAAATTCATATGAAACATAAATGACCATGAATAGCCAAAACAATCCTTAGCAAAAGAAGCAAAGCAGGAGGTAATATACTTCCAGAATTCAAACTTTACTATAAGGCTACAGTAATCAAAACAGTCTGGTATTGGTACAAGAATAGGCAAATAGACCAATGGAACAGGATAGAGATTCGGCAAGCAAAACCTCAATTCCTCAACCAACTCATCTTTGACAAA
>CAUYQG010064021.1:0-21628 GCA_963574415.1 Tarsius wallacei
AAACCACTCACCTAAGCCTCCCAAAGCACAGGATTACAGGCTGAGCCACCGAGCCCAGCTAAGACAAGATCTTTATCTCACTTTTACTTTCTCATTTTCTCCACCACCACACACTGCCTGTTCTACACCCAGTTCTGTGGAAATCAGCTAATTTTTACTTCAGGACTGACCTTTCTCTATTAAGAAACTTTCCTTAAAAATTACATTAAATGTCATCACTACACTACCAAAAATTATTTAGTTAGATTATTTTCCTTGTTTATACCATTTCTTTTCTAGTCTGTCTCCCCTTCTGTGACATTTTTAATTCTGATATATTTTCATTCTGCTTTACTACTTCCTTGAATAATATTTTCATAATGAGAACCATTGTGGTATATTTTCTGAGCCCTTAAATATATATATATATTGGGGGGGGCAAGACTGTGTTGCCCAGGCTGACCCTGAACTTCTGGGTTCAAGCAATCCTCTCACATCAGCCTCCCAAAATGCTGGGATTATGGCCATAAACCACTGTGCCTGGGCCTTCCATATGAGCAACAATTAGATCTGGAATAAAATTTCAAGGTCAAATTTTTTCCTCAAAGCCCTATAAAAATTATTGTCCTTTCATTTTGTGTTGCAGTTGAGAAGCTTAACAAAAATCTGATTTCTTTCATTCGGAAAAACCTCTTTTTACTAACAGAAATCAAGTAGAATTGCCTGTCTGTACTGGAAATGCAGACAGGTCACCAGGATATGGCCAGGTGGAATGCTTCTTTCAAAGATCCTCACTAAAGACTTATTTTATACAGACATTGCAGCTCCTGGGTCTCTCCACTGTATTATTTCATTCTTTCCTTTAATAAAGTTTTTGTCCTTTTATGTTTTCTATTTTATGTTTTAAGAGAATTTCTCAACCTATGCGTCCAAATCCTCAATTTGGTTTTGAGCAGTGCCTACCCTGCCCTATACTCGCTCTACTGAGATTTTGTCCTGCTTGTCGTCGTCTATCACTTTCATTGGTGTGACTTTCATGACCAATAAGTTTGGAAAGATTATTCATCATGGTTTTCGTAGCTTCATCAGTGGGAAACTGAATGAATCCCTAAAGGTCACCAATGTAGACTTCATCTGCAACTCTGTAGGTCAACGTGTAGCCTTGCCCAGCCATGAGGCGGGTGGTTGCAGGCTTCACCTATGAGACTACACTGTACGTGATGAATTGGAGGAAATAAGTCAAGAGAAAGCTTATCTTTCTGAATGTGTAGGTAGACTGGAAAGAGGACGTCAGCATGTCACTACATGTACAGCAATAGAACCCTAGGACAAGGCCCCACCTCCCCTTCTTTCACTTAGCAAAAATTCCACACAATATTAATATCAAGATTGTTAAGCTCTACCTAGTGTGGGACTTTGGGACCATTCTCAGACTGAATCTCTCAGTCTCCTCCTCCTCCCCATCTACTGACACACCCTTGGTAAAAGGTTTGGACTTTAAAAAAAGCAAAGCAAACAAAAAAAAACCCCACCAACAACCAACACCTCTGGACTAGGGGTTCTCTGTAGGCCCATTCATCACCTTTTAGGCAAGCCCTCCATGATGTAGGTGCTTTCTCTATTCCAGAACACATTTACTGTTTTACATTATTCATTTCATCATTGGGCAACCAATGGACACTTTCCATCTGATCACAAATGGCTAGTGCATGTACTGCAACTCTCCAGTACGGTACCCTTGGCAGACATGACAAATCAATCACAGCTCATTTGATCTGAATCTCAGTCTGGCCCTGGCTGTATTAATTTTCTATTACTGTGATAACAAACTAGCAGAAACTTAGCTTAAACCACATAAATGTATCAGCTTATAATTCTGTAGGTCTAAAGTAGGTCTCAGTGGGCTAAAATCTAAATGTCAACAAGGTTACACTCCTTTCTCTAACAGAAATCAAGTAGAATTGCCTGTCTGTACTGGAAATGCAGACAGGTCACCAGGATATGGCCAGGTGGAATGCTTCTTTCAAAGATCCTCACTAAAGACTTATTTAGTGGAGCTTCCTTGCTAATTTTGTCTGTTGGAAGAACTCAGTTCCATGCTGTTGTAAAACTGAAGTTTCTATTTCCTTGCTAGCGCTCAGATGGGGGGCTGCCTTTATCACCCAAAGACCACTCCTGGGCCCTTTTATATGCAATTCAGCAACAGTGTGTCAACTCTTTCTCATACTGCTATCTCTCTGACTTCTCTTTTTTTTTTTTTTTAAGATAGTGTCTCATTCTGTCTCCCAGACTAGAGACACTGCAGCCTTGAACTCCTGGGTATAAGCAATCCTTCCATCTCAGGCTCTTGAGTAGCTGGGATGCACTCAGCTTATTTTTGTGGAAACAGGAGCTTGCTCTGTTGACCAGGCTGGTCTTGAATTCCTGGCCTCAAACGATCCTTCCACCTCAGCCTCCCAAAGTGCTGGGATTACAGGCATGAGCCACCACACCCAGCTACTGATCTCCTCTTTTGCCTTCTGTCTTACATTTAAGAACTCATGTGCTTAGATTGAGCTTCCTGGCTAATCCAGGAAAATCTCCCCATCTCAAGGTCTTATCCTTAATCACATCTGCAAAGTCTTTATTGCTATGTCGGTTAATATAGACACAAGTTCCAGGAGGTTAGAGTGCAGACAGCTTTGAGGGTCATCATCCTGCCTACCGTACACCAACTCCAGATCCTTTTCAAATTGCACTCCAGGAGGTCACTGGAAATTGAATGAATCTGACCCTTGAAATGAAATCTATCGGCCATATTTGGAATAGATAGATGGATATGTCCAACTCATCGGCACTCTCCACTCAGCAGGAAATTCTACATGTTGATTCTTCCTGGAGTAAACTCTAGGAAAATTGACACTACCAGGAAAGAAGACAGTAATTAGATGGCCCTTGTCACTGCTGCGCAGCTTCTTTCTGGGTGACATCTGAGCCTTCTTGATGGTCGCTACCCGCCTGGGAGCATCTGATTCCCACAGCGCCAGCTGCAGCTGCTGAGCTCCACTGACATCGCTTGACTTCGAGCCATTTAGGGATTCTGAGACCACAGCTACCTGACATCGAAATGACCCATCCGCTTCAAAAAATAATAAGCCAAACAATTATAAACAAAACAGCTGTTTGAACAACTGTGGTTGTTTTATCCTTTAACTGGTTGTTTTGCCTCCTGACGATCTAGAGAGAGCCTTCGCAAATGAAGGACGCCAGTTGAATAATAGATTTTTTGTTCTGGGAATGACTTCATGGATAAGGGTGATTGACACCGCCATGGGTCTTGGATAGGCAAGGATGTAATTAAGAAACCGGCTGACAAATTTCCCTCTCACTTTGGAACACTGATGCATGGAATAAATTTTACTCTTAGCATTCAAATCGGCTTTCCAATTAACCGTTTCTTTCACTTCTCTTTTCTGTCAGTGTTGGTGTTTTCCTTGTATTTTTAGACATTATTTCCAGCAGTGCTGCCACCTGGGCCTTAATAGGTTATCTATGAAGGAGTTATTTGTTATCATTATTCATCTGTATAGAAGTTTGCCTTTAATTGACCTGTTGTTTAAAATAAACAAATAGGGCAATCCGTTCAGGTTCTCTCCCACTGTGGGAGCTTTTCTGTCCTCTCAATAAATCCTGCTTTAAAAAAATAAATAAATAAACAAACAAATAAATAAAACCTTCACATTGGTTTAAACAAATCCAAAACTTCTGCAAGAATCATAATGAAAGGTATCAAATTCCTGCTCCATTTCTTTCTCCTCAATTCTTGCTCCAGAGGTAGCACTGTTTAATTTTTTACTCTTTTGTCCTGATGGTTATCCCATATGTCTAAACACTATGCATATACCACTCAATTCTGATTACCAGCTCTTTATTTGCTGGTGGCAAATAACATCACCACTATCATTTTCCCTCCGTCCAATAGCTATTTCCAGTCACTATTTCCAGTCACTTTCACATACTGACTCCCCAGTAACTTCATACACTCCAATTCTATATTCTAATTCTGTCTCAGCACTGGCTTCCCAACTAGCACAGTGGGACTAGTAGTGTTTGAGAAAGCCAGCAGTAAGATGAGCTTTGGGTAGGATAATTTAATATCATAAATATCTCAGTTCTCTCTCAAGTTAATTTAAAAACTTAACAAAATTCCAGTAAAAATATCAATAAGTGGCTAGGCATGGAGGCACGCACCTGTAGTCACAGCTACTGGGAAGGCTGAGATGGGAGGATCATCTGAGTCCAGGAGTTTGAGACTGCAGTGAACCGGGATGGTGCCACTGAACCCCAGCCTGGGTGATAGAGGTAGACCTTGTCCACCCCCCCCAGAAAAATTGGTTTTATGAAGCTAGAAAAGTTGACACTGAAGTTAAGATGGAAAATTACACATTTAAGAATAGCTAGGGAAACAGAGGAGCAAACATGCTATGATGAGGTCTTGCTCATCCAGACATGAAACCATTCTATGATACCTCAGGACATAAAAGAGTATAGTACCAGAGCACAAAAAAGCATCCAGACAGGTGGACTAGAACAAAGAGCTTAGAAATAGACCAAAATATATATGAAAACTTAATATACAGTAAAAATAGTATTTTGACTCACCAGAACAAAGCTGAACTTTTTTTTCCCCTTGAGTTGGAGTCTCATTCTGTTGCTCCATGCCCAGCTAATTTTTTTTTTATTATTATTGTAGAGATGAGGTCTTGTCAAGTTGCCCAGTCTGGTCTTGAACCTGGGGGCTATTATTTAAAATAATAATAATATTAAAAATAATAATATTATTATTTTTAATAAATGGTACAGAACAATGAGGTAGCCACTTGGGAAAAGATAGAATTAGATCTACCTCACACCATATGCAATAAGAAACTCCAAGTGGATCGGAGGTCTAAGTGTAAAACCTGAATTCATACACACGCTATATATAAGCATAGGGAATTCTTCTTTGCCCTTAGTGTAGGGAAATGTTTTCTAAATTGTAAAAGAAATAAAAGTAAAGAGTGATAAATTTGACTTCATCAATATAAAAAAATATTTTGCACAGCAAAATCATCTTACATAAAGTCAAAAGTAAATTATAGTCAGGAAAAATATTTGCAATATATATCAGGACAAAGTGTACTATCCCTAATATAAGAGATTTTTAAAAATTGAGAGGAAAGTGACCAAAACTTGATAGAAAAGTAGGCAAAAGACATGAACAATTCACAAAGAGATATAAAAATGATCCACAAGCATGAATCTTTTTTTATTCTCACCCATAATAAGAGAAATACAAATTAAAACTACACTGAGGTGGCATCCAGGTATATGCATATTTTCAAATTCATCAAAATGTTTATATTAAATATGTTCATTTTGTATATCAATCATACATCAATAAAGCTTTAAAAAGAAACCAAAAATTTCTCCTAAAATAAAAAATAAACAAAATTCCTTTATTAGTAGAGAGATAGTTCATGATCATGCATTGGAAATTCAACATAGAAAGGTTCTTAATTATCTCCAAATTCATCCATAAAATGTCCTATATCAAAAGATACATTTAGGAAAACATATATAAAAAGAAGAGACACTATGTTTAATTATTTGATGATTTTATATTATATATATGTCCACTATTCCTCTGTTGATCTGTGGATTTAATGGAAATATAAGCAAAATACAACAATAACAAGAAATAAATAGCATTAATTGATACTGAGACCCATAGGATAATTTTTCTGGTCACTTTAGAGTTCTTTAAAGTTGTCTCAAGTAGAAAAAGTAGAAATCAGATATTTTGGCAAACAGCAATATTCACAAAGTGAAATTGGAAAAAGATGGGTAGCCAATTAAAGAATTGGAAGTGATGTTCCATAACCCTAAATGCATATCTGAAATGAATATTTGTGGAGGGACACTTTTTTTATTTGAGAGAAAAACAAATGGATTACCCATATAATTTTGTGGGGGCTAAAGGGAAAGTTATCAACCTGCTTTCATCAAAGCACGTATTGACACTTGAGTGGAGATCTCCCAAAAAATAAAAAGGAAGAAATAAATGCTTAGTGATGAATGTAGCAAAGTGAGTACAAAAGTTGCACACTTCAAACTATAAAATATTTCTGTGAGAAATTAAATAAATGAAGATATATGCCTTCCCCCAAATAAAAAAATAAATAAAGCTACACTGAGATTTTATTCTTCACACATCAGATTGACAAAAAATTCAAAAGTATGACAACACCATTGTATTGGCAAAACTATGAGAAAACAGACTTTCTCCTATATTGGTAATGAGGATGCAAATTGGTACAACCCATATGGAGGGGAATTTGGAATATCTACCAAAACTACATATGTGTCTACTTTCTGTGCTATAAATCTGAAGACAAGATTATTCATTACAGCACTGTTTGTAATAGTCAAACATTACAACCCAGACCTAAGATTGTGGATGAATAAACTATGGTATATCCACATAACATAGTACCATAAAGCTGTACAAAAGAATGACAGATATTTCCCATAAAAGGATATGGACAGACTTCCAGAAAACATTAAGTTTTTTATAGAGTTCAACAGGGGACAAAGAGGAAAAGGAAGAATAAAATATATATGTATTGGCTCATTCATGCAAAAAGAAACACAGAAAGAATAAACCAGAAACTATTGACATTGGTGACCTCCAGAGAATGGGATGACAAGGATAGGAAAGGGAGTATGCCATTCTGAGTTTAGTTCTGACTATTGGAACCATATTAATGTTTCATATTCTTTAAATCATTAAGAATGAGAAAAATAAAACTAACAATGAAATACAGACAGAAACAAATCAACTTAACTATTATGTGACTTCAGATGAATAACTTAGCCACACTGAAGGATGAAGAGGAAGAACACACCCAAATAATGTGTCAACACAGTATTTTGACTATCCATTCTTGGGCTAGGGACAAAAAGAACAGTAAGCAAATAGTGAACCCTAGCTAGAAGGTTTGTTTTTCTCAGTAGTGTGGGTTAGCACTTCTGAAACTACACTCTATATTCTAGCATTGAGGAAATAAGTACATATACTGTAGATCATGGGAGCTAGATGTTTCATTATCTGAGAGGGAAATTATAAATATGGAGAATAAGAAAGTTGGAGTGAACCCTGAAGTGTATGAGTGTATTGGGTGCATCTGGTAATATGTTTCTAAGATAGATATATAGACAGATAGATGATAGATAGATAGATAGACAATAGACAGATGATAGATAGATAGATACACAGATAGATGATAGATATAGATAGATAGATACATAGATAGAGATGATTGATAGATAGATGACAGACATTGATATAAACATTTATTTTGTGGTCTGCTGACAGAGCCTACAAGCAACAAGCAATACCAAGTGGTAATAAGCAAAATCCCCACCCAGATCTTAAACTAAACTAAACAGATTTAAACACTAAACAAATAAAAAAACCAGAGCTTCTGGCTGGTTCCAGGTCTGAAGATGAAAAACTACAAGATCAGCCTGGAACATCTTGCTGTACCTGGAAGTCAGTGTCTGCACTAAGAACAATGAGAAGGTGTCAAAGGGACATGAGGCTATCTTGAAGACTTTCCCACTAGTCAAATCTGGGACAATTTGGGCATCAAAATAAATAATGATAAAATACTGACATAAACAGACACACATAGGGAGAAGAAAAACAAGTCTCCTCCTTACAGTAGAATGCCAAGTGATTCATGTAAAAAGATTCATGAAATCAGAAAATCACCATATGGGGACTATTATGATAAATTCTGATTCAGGATGTGACCAGTGACTTAACAACCATGTACCATTGCACTAATGGTACAGAATCACTTCTTAATCTGATGAGAAAGAAGAGGACTTATAGAACAGAACAGCTACCACAGCATTGGGAAAACCCACATTGGGATAGAGCTGTTAGGCTTGACTGCTGATCAGAGAAGAGATTTACTTGTTCCCTGTCAGGCACCTCAAATATGATGCCCAACACGGATCTGAGAGATCTTCAGGGGTGTGCTCAACCATGAGCTACCAGGCTAGTAAAATTGCTTTACTGCTTCCAAGTACAGCATGGGTATCAAGTTGGCACGCAGAAAGGCAGAGTTGTGCAAGCCAGTGGGTTGATGGTGCTGAAGCCATCCCAGTATGATTCTCCCCCTTGGAAATAGTTGTAGGGATTTATTAGCACCAGCAACCTGGCCTCTTCAAAAGCTCGCAATTACAATTCTTAAATCACAGGCATTGAGTCCTTGCGTGCACAGTCTCCTGTGACTTGCAGTGTTTTTCTTACATTGGATTTTCCTTGTCACTGTCCAAATGAAACGCATCAAGACATTCATAGAGTGGGCACAGCACGGTTAGCCTCCTCATCTCTAGCAGTCCTCCTGAATGACATGAAGGAAAATAATGACATTCTTCCAGACCTGGTTACATCATTTTAATCACATAAACCGTAAGCACTCCTGTTGCTAATCTCAGCTCTGGACTTCCCAATTCCTAAAGTCAGCCTAGTAGGGAATTCAATTAACGATCCACCCTGGTGGAATAATTTACTCAATTGTTACGACTGGGAAAAGAGATTCACAGCAGAGAGAAATAAAGATTGTAGGTTTCCACTCAACCCCTTTGTCTCATAACCAGCAGCATGGGCTTTTTGAGGAAGAATGGTGGTTTTGTTTTGGTTCGTTTGTCAAATAGAAATTTCCATTTTCTTGTCTGCTCACTAGTTACCATCTGTTTCACAGAAGTCTAAGAAGACTTTAACCCTGTGTTTAGTTTCTGGAAATGTTTCTGCGTCTGTCTAGAGAGTTTGTCTTCTTAAGGTTTTTAGAGGAAAAAGAAAGTCATAGTCAATGTGTGGGACAGCAGCACTTCCTTTCTAAACTATAGGGGAAAAAAGAAATTCAAAACTTACTTTTTTTGTTTTAATTTAATATGAATATAGTTTAGAGGTAGTGTCCAAATTTATTCTCTTTTATTTAATGTTCTGAAGTTCCTTTTCTCAATACTTCTTTAAACTTGCTGTTTTACAAATTTTATTTATTAAAAATCTATGGGTTTTTTCCTGTTTTTAAAATAAATATATGGACTTCTTGGAAGAGTTGGGTAACCATATTGGAGAAAACATGAAGAATAGAAAATATTATTCATAGTCCCAATGTTAGAGAACAAATATTTGGTATCTGTTAGAATTATTTTATGTTGTTTGCCTTTTGAATTTTGCATTTTTTGCATTCACAGTGTTTTGGTTTCATTTATTTAGATCCATTTTTAAGCTTAGAAAGTGTTCAAGAAAATATGAAGCATAATAAAATTTTGAAGATTTTATTTGAGTAAGAAATAATTCATACATTGGAAAACAACAGACCAGAGGTTTGTGTTCCAATGACAAATTGTCATGGGCATGTATTTATGGGGTAAATGTGGAAACAAAATAAAGAAATTAGTTGATTGGTTTGCAATTACAAACTTGTCTTTTTTAAGCTCCTTGTTAGAAAGTCCCTAGGCACATAACTATATGAGTTGGATGTTTATGATTGGTTGGAGTCATGTTTAAGTTCTGTTTAACGTTAGAGTTTATCAGAAATAACCCAAGTTATGCTTGCAATTTAAGCAAAGTTAAGGTTATTTTTAAGGTCTAGTTGTTTTTGTCTGTTCAGGAATTTTTCAGGCTAATCTCTACTTTAATTTTATTTTTTAACAAATCTCCCCTTTTGGTCATCACCTCAGCAAGCTAAGAATTTGACCAAATGGCATAGATGACTCTCAGTTACATCTGCTGATGTAGCCACTGGAATGAAAAGTCAGGTGGATGGTGTTATCATTATCAAAAGACACACTGGGGCTCAGAGTCCCATAGTGTCAGGAGTTATATGGTCAGTGTTTGTTTCAAGTTACCTGAGTCTGATGGCAATCATTTGGCATCGGCTACTGGAAAGCATTTTAAACCCTCGAGAGACGTCAATGCTCCAGGGAATAAACACAATAATCATAGGAGAATACTAGCCAAGGACAAAAAACTTTCTCTAAACAAAGATTTCCAGGAGTTAAGATTTAATCAACTGAATAAATCAATGGATGAGGTCGTGCTTTTCTGATTTAAAAAAAAAACAAAAAGCAACTCCTATTTGTTCTTTTAAGATCTTTTGGATTCAGAGCAACTCTTTCTGACTTATTATCATACAAACAACAACTTTTTAAAATCAATAAGAGCACAAACTTGCTTCTTCCTAAGCTGTTGAGGTATCAAGAATTTGTATTTTGGAGTACTGTTGAGGATAAATTATTCATTTCAAATTGTATTGTTTGAAGATAATTCAAAGTATTGTTCTATGAAAACAGAAGAAAAACAAAGGTTAATATTTAGAGCAAATTATGATCCTTTTTAGTCTTTGAGTCAGAAGGGCAGCTAGTCCAAATTTTACATCTGAAGTATCATTATTATGGTGGAATGAAATTGGAAGATGAATGTTTCTAGATTCAATTCAGTTTCCAGGGAGATAAATTCTCAAGAAAATGAACAGGACTAGAATTTTATAATGGGTGCACTGTAATTTTCTATTGAATACAATATTTTTTATAATTACCCCCATGTTTCCAAAAAGAATCAATTAGTTCTCTGTAATAATGGTGCCCCTCCACTAGCACATTCCTGATGGCCTTGGTGAACAGTGTGTCCCCAGGCCTTCCCATGGATTGCGGGACATAACACTGTAGTGAGTCTTTTGGCCTCTGCCAACACAACTGGCGCTTTGGAGAGAAGACCACCCATGAGAAAAGTCCCGCATTGGGCAGAAATCAACAGATCCTTATATTCCCAGCATGTTCAAAAATTGACTGAGGATGCCCAAATAGAACATGGCTTCTTCTTCAACACTAAGGCAGGCCCTGAAGACGTTAACTGCTGGAGTCCATCAGCTAACTGCACTTCAATGGCGAGTTATTTCTCCAAGGAAGAGTAAAGCAACATACCTCCAAGGTTGCTACATCTCTGGTGTGATTGGAGGTATACTAATAATAATCTGCATTCTTTTTGTAGTTTTCATGTTTTCTCAAAGAATAGGTATTACTTGTATATTCAGAAAGCCCATAAGTGTATTTTATAAAAATTAACCAATCAGTCTGGCACATTTCCCACTATACTCTACAGTCACTGGCCACCTTAGAGAAAACAGAGTTGAAAGAATTGAAGGCAGAATAAAGGAAATAGAGGTGTTGTTCGCTGCAAATTCCCTGAGCAGTAACATGGCTATACAATTACTCCCTTATAGAGTTTTTATGACAACCACATGTGACATTCTGTGTTATCTTTCAGTGCCGTGACTGACACATGGTATGTTTGCAGTGTGGGGTCACAGTGACCAGGCATCAAAACAGGAGGGGATTGGGGCACTGGTGAGCAGTCATCGACTATGACAAGAAGAAGAGCTGGAAGGGTAAGTGCATGAATGGAGCACAGTTCACGTGGAATTGAGATTAGAGGAAGGATGATTTCTGCAGATGCTTCTGGGAAGATGTAAACAATATGAGCTACTTAAAACAGTCCTTATTACCCAGGAACTAAATTCCCCACTTCCCCTTACCTCTCAGGTGGGCTTATCTGCATGGCATCATGCTGGTGAAGCCTCTGGTACTCTTATTACTGTCCTTTCTGCTCTCGTTGAGAAGGGGGCATCACCCATTTCTGCCTTCATTCCATGAACAAGTAAGCCAAGGAAGAAATACCAAGTTATTTACTTAAGAACACATGTTGAATAAGCTCCTGTATTTCTTCTACAGCAACATGGACATAATACTAGCTTTCTTGGGTACCTGAAAGAAAAATGAAAGCTATGTTTCCTTTTTGTTTTTGTGGCTGGGAATCTGAATGCCAAATTCAGCACCACTTGTAGTAAATAATTCATCTCGGATTATTTTCCTCCTGTTAGATATATTTCTTGATTTATTCCTAGGCATTTTGTTTTGCTTTATGAGTTTTAACTCTTAAGTTTCCTTAAATCTAATGGAAGTAGTAGAATTATATTTCTCAAGTTAAAAAAATTCTATCTTACAGAATGAACATGAAGATTAATGAGTTAATATTTGCACAAAACTTTGAGAACATTGGTAAGTCGTATTTTTTAGTACAAATTCATAACCAGAAGCATTATAATATCCTCTTCCATTTTGGAAGCTGGAGAGTTCTTATTTACTCATTCATTCCCAGTTAAGGAAAGCATGGTTTATAGCTGTTACATTTTTCTAAGGCAAATTAAGTTTCCTTGGGAACCTTCCAGTGGGCTTTTTTAAAAAACACAATAATGGGGAAAGAACAATGTGGGATTTAGTAGATTTTGTGTCTCATCCAGGCTATGGTATCATCTACCCACCTTTGCCCAAACTGTCCTCTCCTCAGGCCTCAGTCTCTCCATCCTCAATGAGTGTGTTGGAGAGTGAATTTTAACCAGTTCAATCAGTTGCAAGTCCTGGGGCTATCTTATGAAAGCCATGGATTTTCTCCCAAGAAAAATGTGATATACAACATTCCATAGACAATATCAGGGGGTTTGTAAAATAAGGAAAACCCACTCTTTGAGTTCTTGCTAAAGAACCCCGGATAGTCTCTTAAGTCTTTCCCAGCTCTGAAAGTTTGTAATTCCAAGATGAGGGTGCCACTTTAGAGGAGGGGTAAACATGGGATTGTATCATGCTGCTAGCTTCCCCTGAAGTGCAACCTGCCTTTTTCCCACATTTCTTGGGTCTCTTTCAAGTAGGACCTGTCAGGGGATAAAAGGGCATGATGCCAGAAGAAAGGCTATAGGTATGACCAGACGCTGGGCATACTTTGTTTTTCTACAGGACCACAAATATCCCCATGTTTTGAAATCGTTATTCCTTTTTCCTGATGTGAGCTTGAAATGTTCCCCTATAAAGTATGCCCACCTGACATTAAATTCACATCGATTTTGTATGTAAGACTTTCTGGTGACCATCAATCCTGGTTCTAGTGCTGAGTCCTTAACTAAATCCACGAATCCTAAGTGCACTCATCAGAGAAAAGTTTTAGTCAATTGCTTTACATCTATTCTTCATGTAGAGCAATGTCATTCCTTTAATGTAGGTCACACAGGGATGCTTTGACTTGCAAAGGAAATGTGTTTGATCAGACGTGCTGGTACCAAAATAGAAACACTGGCTGTAGTCGGAGTTCAGGCTCTCCTCACTCATAAGCAACTCTAGATGTGCTCTTCTAACTTCCCTTTTAGGCAAGATGGTCGACCCACTTCTGGCACCTCTAATTTTCTTGTCCCACCCTGCGATGCAGAGACCTCACAGATCCACCCCAAGCTGCCTCCGCTTTCATGTGTCCTGCAGAGCACTGCTCTCCTTAATGGGGCTGAGGCCGTGTTCCAGACAGACCTGACCTCCCTGAATCTTTTCAAGTTTCAGAAATAAAAATTATTTGGTTTGCATATGAACTTTGCAGCAACTTGGATGAATTTAGAGTCTATCATACTCAATGATCTATCGCAGAAACGAAGAGCAGAGTACTATATGTTCTCACTCATAAGCAAACCTTGAACAAGTATCATAATACTATAAGAAAGGGATTGGCAGTAGTGGGAAACTGCCAGGGGAGGGAGGGGCACACCTCATCAACAAGGGTACCTGCATGATAAATATTTGTATATCTAACCCTGAATTGTACTCCACGTCTTTAAAATAAAAAAGTTAAAAAAAATTATTTGGTTTGCAAATAACAAAAGCCCAACTCAAGAAGTAAAGGCAAAAGGAGGGATATAGTTAAAGAATACTGGGGTGTCTCAAGAACTCAACAGTAAGAATCCATCTCGACTTCAGAAATAAATGAATCATGGGAGGAGAATGTACTGCCAGAAGTCTCTCTCCATCTCTCATCTCCCCACCCAGTTCCTTTCCTTTCTCTTTTTTTTTCAATTTTTAAAACATTATTATAATCTTAACCCTGCCCTTCCTTAGGCCATGTAGCAGAAACCACAACTGTGTGTTAACACTCAAGCACTTGAAGGAGACTGATTTCTCTTTCTCAGTTCCTGGTCCAAGAGTCCCACTAAGCACTTTGCCCACCTTAAGTCAAGTGATCCAGGTGGACTGATGATCCAGTTCACAGCAGCCAGCAGCAGGGCCATAGGGGACTATCAGAGCAGCTGCCATGGGGAGCGAGAGTTGGCATAGAGGACATACGAGAAAAGTTCCCAGACGTGGAATGGGAAGATGCTGAGTGGAAAACACCCTTTCCCCCCAGCCCTTCCTCCTCAGGACCAGTAATCACCAACCCAGAGTTCCTCCAGCCTCTAAATTATAAACAGTTATAAGGTTGTATAACTCTCTTAAAAGAGGCTTAGTTCTCCCCCCAAACTTTTCTAACTAGGACATTTCTATATAGACTATGTAATAGAAAAAGACCTCTTCCAAGCAATATCTTTGTCTGCAGTGGGATCCAGATGTCCCCAAGGAATGGACTCTGCCACCTGGACCCACTCCTGTTCCCCCAGTCTCGGCTGCTCTCACCTAGAAGCAGAAGTTTGGCAAAGGTTGTCAATATCAGAATGAAGGAATTCACAAAGTCAGTGAAGGAAACAACTTCAAAGGAGCACTGAGAAATTGCCATCAATAGAGCCTTCTTGGCACTTTTCCACGCTGAGCAGGTCACGCAGCTCTTATGTTCTGGTTACTGTCCCAAAGCACACCAGCAAAAGTCCCTCCTGCCCCTCTGATCACCATAACAAGTTCAGTGAACAAACAGCACTCCCCTAAATGTGGAAAAGTGTGTTCAGTGCCACTCGGACTTCTGTTGTAGAAAATGATGTCACTTCGACCTTAAGGCACTTTACAATGTTTTTTTTTTAAATTCCCTGAAGATATCTGAGAAAAGAGAGTTTCCACACAGAGCCCTTCTCTAGTCTTGCAGGAAAAGGCCTTCCAGGTGAAAATCCTTAATGTGGGATCTTTGGCTCTCAAGAGGCCTCTGGATGGTGCTTAGGGGATCCATGATACTGTTGTTGTTAGGTATAAACATGTATGTGCATTTCTCTAGGAAGCTCTTTTGTCAGATTCTCTAAGTGATCCATGTGAGTCACCCGTAGATTTGGCATCGGACAGGACAGTCATGGCCTGGCCCTGGCTGAGCCTCGCTTCTAATGTGAAAGATGAAACGTGTAAACAGGCTCACCCAGGGAATAATATGAAGAGTATGAAGCATTTTGAAGGAAACGGAGACTAAGGTAGGGGATTATAGGTGGCACCTCTTTCTGGAAGCTTCTCTAATGGAACGACATTCAGGTTGAGATCTAGACGAGAGATACAGTCACTAGAAGAGCAAAGTGGAGAACGTTCCAGAGGAAACAGCATGAACAAAGTCCTGGAGGTGGGAAGAAATAAACACATCTAAGGTACAGAAAAGGCAGGTGCCTTGAACTGGAGTTGGTGGGCAGGAGGGCCATCAGGCAGGGCTTCATCTAGGTACAATGGGCACACTCTGAAGGGCAGCACGTGGTGGATTTCTGTATTCAGTCCTCCCGGCTGCATTCAATCAGTGGAAACTGACTGGAAGAGGCAAGAGCAGCTGCAGGGAGACCAATTGCAGGTTGGTCTAGACCTGGCATAAGGCGAGGCAGAAAACCCAGCTTCCCATCCTCCCTTCCTCCTCCTGACACCCCATCACTCTTCCTTTAAAACCTGTCTCCCAGTGACCCCTTCTTCTCAGACCTCAATGGCCAGCCTGCTCCAGACACCTAAAAGAAAAAGATTGTATTTTGGGGAGCAGAATCTGGTTTCAAAGAAATCAATTCCACAGAACCTGGCCTTTCGCATCCACTGCTGTCAGTGTTATACTGCACCCCACTGCCAATCTCTTCTCCCCAAAGAGCACCCCCAATGGGCACTTTTCTCTCTCAGACCTTCAGTGACTCCCAGTCTTTCTCTCTCTCTCTCTCTCTCTCTCTCTCACTTTCTTTCTGTCTCTCTCTACAATCTTTCTGATCTTTTAATAGTCTCTCTATATACATCTATTTGAGGACAAAGCAGAGATTGTTTAAGAGAAGATTTTCATTGTTTTTAATCATCTATGGCAGGTTTCATTTGTTAGCAATAATGCAAAAATTGATAAGGCAGAATGCATATGCAAGAGAGACAGTGTTTTCAAAATCTATTTCATGCACTTAAGATCAATTTTAAAATAGGTCAATTTAAGTCATTTTCCTCTGGTTGTATTTACACACCTCAGCCTTTATCTGCGTGTCATTTGATATCAACAGCATAACTGTCATCTCCAGGAATTCTGTAGGATAAGTGAATAGCATTTCTTTTCCTCTCTTTTATTGTACCTTGTTTTGTTCTCGTCTGTAAGCACTGAGATATTATATCACAGATGAAAAATGAACATAACTGCTTGCTCATTCCTAGTGAGGAAACCTGTTAATAAATAGCAGGCTCTCAGCTCTGTAGTGGAAAACAACACGGGAAATTGGTTTTATTAGCCAAAGCCCTCTTTCCTCAGTCAGAAACTATAAAGCTGTAAAAGATTTTATGTCTGCTATTAATAAGCATTTTTAGCATTCAAAAGAGGCACATCACACTCAGATCTGTCAATATCATATGAGGGAAAATACTGCCTTGTGTTATAAATATGTTAGTTACATCAAAATTGCAGGCTCAGATAAAAGAGCCATGCTCTCAAATTATAAAATTTTTCTATTGACTTTCCAAAAATAATTTATCCAATCATCCTAAATTTGGGTATATTTTTAATATTGTCTAACCCAGTTTTTTCCCCTCAATCTACATTTTCCTGGAGTTCTAATAAAATGTGAATTTAGAAAAACAGTTCAGTAATTTAAATATAATTATTCAATGAATGTAACTATTGAATGTGAAGTTTTCTAGAATTTGAATTTCCTGTCCTCTTGGGCACAAAGGGGCATTTGACAAGGGGCATCTTCCTTAGCAATCCTACCAACACTGGGCTCTGGCCAATACTAAAAAATTAACTTGACCTCTATTAAAGGAAATGACAAGTGATAAATGAACAGTGACTCTAGGACTACCAAACTCAGATGAAGTAAATGGCAGTTAGGTGTGATGACCTCCAGAGAGAGAGTTCCAGTACTCTGTACATTTCTTTCTTTCTTTCTTTTTTTTTTGAGTTGGGGTCTCACTCCATTGCCTGGGCTGGAGTGGAGTGGCATGATCACGGTTCGCTGCAGTCTCAACCTCCTGGACTCAGGTGCTCCTCTCAACTCAGCCTCCCAGGTAGCTAGGACTACAAGCATGCCACCACACCCAGCTCACTTTGTGATCTTTTCTAGAGGTGGGGTCTAACTTTGTTACCCAGGCTGGTCGAATTCCTGGGCTCAAGTGATCCTCCCGCTTTGGCATCCCAAAGTGCTGGTATTACAGGTATGAGCCACCGCACCTGTGATTCTACATTTCATCCCCTAAAGCTGAACAATCTGCAGCCTGCCGTGTAGCCATGGAACTGGGAACTTCCGCATTCGTGCCTTTGCTGGTCAGTAATAGCCCTCTTTCCAACCATCATTTTCCACACCACCTTGGTTTACAGAGCTAGCAAGAGTGACTGCTATATGCAGGGCTGCTATGAGCTTCTGGTCTCCTCAGCACAGGGGTCTGAGCCAGCACTTCTTTCCCATGGTCCCTCCAGGGCTGATACAGTTCATGCTGTGGATGCTGCTGGCAGGACTTGCAGAGACAGTTCTGAACCACAGAGATCCAGGAGAGGAGTGGTGTGCTGGACCCAACTTGCAACAGCTCCTGAGAGCCAATTAGACTACTTTTAGGAATTTCGCAAGCCAGCAGTTAAAGCATTGGTAGCTTGAAATCAGCCATTATGGAAACAGCTACACCAATGAAATTGGCAAATGCTAAAAATAGGGCTTTGTTTTTTAGGGGGATCCCCCCACCCTGATCCCATTATTGAACCACTTTAAACGTTTACCAGCATACTACTGGGGCTGGGCCTTCTCTTGGTGACCAGGAGAACCTGCTGCATACTTCCTAATCGCTTTCTCAGGCTGCTAGAGAGCCCAAGAAGACAGTGCTGAAAGAGATCAGATTTCCCAGAAGAAAGTGTGATTGAAGCCAGAGGGTCTCTCAGAGATAGTCCCGCATTTGGCATTTGAAACTGTGAGTCACTTCTGCTGCCTTTCTCAGAGTAAGAATGCATAATAGATGTCTGGGGCAGCTGGAAAGACTGCACCTTCATTTTCTTTCATTTTCAATATTGCTTCTCCGAGAATCTATGGGATGGCCTTGAAAGAAAAGGTGAAGTTGAAATAAATGGTGAATAATGCCATTCTGTATCCCATTTCCTGCAAAAGAGGTGAATTTCTGGGTGAATGCTTAAATGACTTACAAGGTTGATTGCTGGACAGGCTGATGGTGCAAATGCACAAAGCAGATATACTGCAGTGAGACACTCACCCCCCATATGGCCATTTTGGGTCTTACATTGCTGTGAATGCCCATCCAAGCTGGCAGCTACATCTCTTTGCCTGAAGACTGTCCACTGGAAAACGTAAGCCCACAGAGAACAGCCTTCCACCAAAGACTGATAGGAGTTGGCGATTAGGTTAAGATATCTCCGAAGCATGTCCCTCAGAGTTCCTTGCTGTCCCTCAGAGTTCCTCAGCACATTGAAGGTTCAGTGTCCCAGGCCGTCATTGTCTTGATAATGCACTCTTTCTTGGATTTCCTCACTTTCCCATTTCACTTCTTCACTCTTTACCAGCATTGTGAGTCTGGGACTTTTTTTTTTTTTGAGTTGGGAGTCTCACTCTGTCATTCAGACTGAAGTATAGTGGTACCTCATCGATCGAGCTTACTGCAGCCTCGATCTCCTGGGCTCAGGCGATCCTTCCACCTCAGCCTCCTGCAGTAGCTGGGACTACAGGCATGAACCACCAAACCCAGTTAATTTTTAAAATTTTTTGTAGAGATGAGGTCTCACTATGTTACCGAGGCTGGTCTGGAACTCTTAGGCTCAAGCAAACCTCCCGCCTCGATCTTCCAAAGTGCTGAGATTATAGGCATGAGCCACCATACCCAGGCTTTACTACTGTTTTCTAGTATGACCTTTTAAATAAAATAATGGAACTGCCCCACCCTTTCCCCATCCAACACCTGCATCCAGGGAAGGCGGACTACAACAGTCCTCCCCCTCACTTAAACTTTGCTCAGCCAGTGCCTGGTCCTTTGCACACCCTGGTCTCATAAAGGGATAAGACCTGCACTTAGACACAGTGACAGCTTACTCCAGCCAGAGACGTTCTTCCTGCATCAGAATCTAGAGCTAGGCATGGGTTACATCATTTAAAATGGAATGATATTCAACTGAGGCTCCATCCAATTCTAAAGCCCTTAACCAATAATCTGCAGGGGCCTGAGGACTGAGTAGAGAATAGGTGTCTGACAGGGTTTTTTAAAGTTATATTATGGAAACGTTCCAGCATACACGAAATTAGAGTCCACAGTATAATAAAATCTTTTGTTCTCATTACACAGCTTTAATAATTATCCAAAAATAGTTAACTTCCTTTTATGTATATTCCCAGTTTTCTTTCTGCTGGATTATCTTAAGGTAAATCCAAAACACCATGTCATTTCATCTGTAAATATTTCAAAAGATATCTCCAAGGAATAAGGTCTCCTAAAAATAACAATATAAGAGCTTCTATTAAAAACACACTATTAGCATTGTACTTAATGGTGAAAGACTAAAAAATTTTCCCCTAGGATAAGGAACAAAACAAGAATGTTGTTGCCACTCCTATTCAACATTGTACTGGAGGTTCTAACCCAGGGCAAATAGGCAAGAAAAAGAAACAAAATTCATTCAGATCGGAAAAGAAGAAGTAACATTATCTATATTCATAGATGGCATGGTCTTGTATATGGAAAATTTTAAGGAATTTACCCCTTAAAAGTGATTAGAGTTAATAAATGAATTCAACAAAGTTTCAGGATACATGATCAATATTAAAAGATCAATTATATTTCTCTACTCTAGCAATTAAAAATCTCAACATGAAATTATGGAAGGAAATTCCATTTAAAATAGCATAAAATAATAAAATACTCAGGAATAAATTTAACAAAAAAAGAACAAGATTTGAACACCAGAAACTATTAAATATTCCAGAAAATCAAAGAAGACATAAATAAATGGAAGGACAATTTTATGTTTGTGGATTGGAAGACTTACTACTGTCTAAATGGTAATACAACCTACAAATTCAATTCAAATCTTTTTTAAAATCTCAGCTTCCTATTTTACAGAAATAGAAAAACTGATCCTAAGATTCATATGGTAATGTAGGAACCCAGAATAATCAAAATAATCCTTAAAATGAGAACAAAGTTGGAAGACTCTCACTTCCCATTTTCAAAACTTAGTACAGGCCGACACAATGGCTCACAGCTATAATCCCATCACTTTTGGAGGCTGAAGCAGAAGGATTGCTTGAGCCCAGGAGTTCAAGACCAGTCTGGACAACATAATGAAACCTCATCTCTATAAAAAAAATTTTCTAAATTAGTGTGTGGTGATGCACACTTGTAGTCCCAGCTACTTGGGAGGCTGAGGCAGAAAGATCGCCTGAGCCTGGGAGGTGTAGGCTGCAATGAGCTGTGATCATGCCACTGCACTCCAGGCTGGGTGACAGAGTGAGACTCCTGATTTAAAAAAAAAAAAAAACTTACTACAAAGAGATAGTAATCAAGATAGTGTGTTACTGACATAAAAATAGACAGATTAATGAAATAGAATTGAGAGTCTGGAAATGAATCCCCACATTTATGATCCATTGATTTTTGACAAAGATGTCAAGATATTCAGTGGGGAAAGACTTGTCTTTTCAACAAATGGTGCTGGGACAACTAGTTGTCTACATGCAAAAGAATGAAGTTGGACCCCTATCTCACACCATATACAAAAATTATCGACTTTTTATACTAAGAGCTAAAATTATAAAACTCATAAACAATATATAGGAGTAAATTTTCATGAACTTCAGGTAGGCAAAGTGTTCTTAAATAAGACACAAAAAGCACAAGCAATCAAAGAAAAACTAGATCAATTTGACTTCATCAAGATGTAAAACTTTTGTGTTTCAAAGGGCACCATCAAGAAAGAAGAGACAACCCACAAAATGGAAGAAAATATTTGTAAGTCAAATATCTGATCAGGGTTTCATATTCAGAATATATAAAGAATTTTTACAACTCAACAATAAAAAGATAAATAACCAAATTTTGAAGTGGGCAAAAGATTTGAATAGATAATTCTTTAAAAAAGATATGTGCCAGGCTCGGTGGCTCAGCCTGTAATCCCGTGCCTTGGGAGGCTGAGGTGAGTGGATTGCCTGAGCCCGCGGGTTCGAGACCCGCCCAGGCAACTTGGCGAGACCTCATCTCTACAATAAATCAAAAAATTAGCCGGGCGTGGTAGCGCACGCCTGTAGTTCCAGCTACTTGGAAGGCTGAGGCGGAAGGATCCCTGGACCTCAGAAGGTCGAGGCTGTGGTGGCCGGGAGTGTGCCACTGCACTCCAGTCTGGGTGACAGAG
>CAUYQG010064024.1:0-19838 GCA_963574415.1 Tarsius wallacei
GCCATAAGAGAGAAGATAGACAAGTGGGACCTCATTAAACTGACAAGCTTCTATAAAGCCAAAGAAACCATCAAGAGAGCAGGGAGACAGCCTACAGACTGGGAAAAAGTATTTGCCAACTCCAGGTCTGACAAAGGCTTAACATCTTGGATCTACAAGGAACTCAAGCATGCGGAAAGAAAAAAACAAACAACCCCATTATAAAGTGGGCAAAAGATATGAACAGACACTTCTCAAAGGAAGACATCCGAGCAGCCAATAGACACATGAAGAAATGTTCAACCTCACTAATCATCAGGGAGATGCAAATCAAAACCACGCTGAGATACCACCTAACTCCAGTCAGAATGGCAATTATCAATAACTCAAAAAATAACAGTTGCTGGAGAGGGTGTGGAGAAAAGGGAACACTTCTATACCGTTGGTGGGAGTGTAAACTAGTGCAACCTCTGTGGAAAACAATTTGGCGATTTCTAAAAGCTCTAAATATCGACCTCCCATATGACCCCGCGATCCCCCTACTGGGAATATACCCTGAAGAACTCAAATCACTCTATAAAAAAGATACCTGCTCTCGTATGTTTATTGCAGCATTGTTCACAATAGCAAGAACCTGGAAACAACCATGCTGTCCATCAAAAGAGGACTGGATTAAAAAAATGTGGTACATATACACAATGGAATACTACGCAGCCATAAAAAAGAACAAAATTGTGAATTTCGCAGCAACCTGGATGGAACTAGAGTCTATAATACTGAGTGACCTCGCACAGAAACAAAAAACTGAGTATCACATGTTCTCACTCATATAGTAGACCTTGATCATCCAACGTATTACCACAAGAAAATGACTGACAGTGGTGGAAAACTATGGGGGGGGAGGGGGAGGGTGATGGGATTAATGGTAGTAAATATCTGTCTGGGGACGGGAAGACATTTCCTATCAACAAGGGTTCCTGAACGAGACATATTTGTATACCTAACCCTTAACTGTACCCCACAATATTATATTTAAAAAAAAGTATAACATAGTAAATATGCAAACCAGTCACTGTCATTTGTTAGCATTATCAAGTATTATATAATATATGTCATTGCTTGTACTATAATTTCAAATTACAGGCATCTCAGTAAGTTTGTTTATACCAGCATCACCACAAACACGTGAGTAATGCATTGTGCTCTGACGTTATGACAGCTAATAAGGCTAGGAATTTCTCAGCTCCATTATAATCTTATGAAACCACCTTTGTATATGTGGTCTATTGTTGACGATAACGCTGTTATGCAGCACATGACTGTATTCGAATGTCTATTTTTCTACCGCAATTTGTAGTATAGTATTACCCTGCTACACAGTAGGATAAGGTAAAGCAGAATTGTACTACCTGCACCCCTTTTATTAAAGTAATCTTATTTTTGAAAAGAAGACTTTTTGTGTTCTTGCTTTATTAATTTGTTCCATAAAAAGATGCTTGACATGCATATCTGATTCCTGTTAATATAGCACTTATTTTGCTGTTCAAATTTTTTAGTTTTAACAGGTAAATTGTTACTACCACTTATTCTATTTTCCTCATGCATGGGATATTTAGCTGTAGCCATACCGCAACTAGCTGAAATATGCTGTACATAGATAGGGTAATTTTTAATTCATGAGACTGTTCCTCTTTTGCTCTCATATATGGACATAGCATAAATTTATTACAAAGTAGATTTATAGATGATAACTGCTCCCTCAAATTTCTGTGTGATTTGAACATTACTGGACCATCTAAAGTATGTGAATGGGCTTGAGAAACCTTATGAACCATGTAAATTTACCAGCTTCTTGTGTGAATGAATGTATGTACAATATTCTGTGGAAAGTTTCCAAAAATAGATAGTCAAATATACTCATTTCCCCAAGCATTATTTATAGACTTTGTATCAGTGTATTGTGATATTTGGTATTGTCAACCTCCTTTTTTTAAACCCCTTTTGCTGATAACTTGCCTAGAAGCTTTTGGGAAGTTCACTTCATGTTTCATATTCAGAAATTCCACTGTGGTATGTCTGTTTTTCTTTTTCTGTTAACTTTGTCGAGTACTTGAAAAGTTGTTTTCATTTAAGGACTTTAGCCTTATACATACTCTGGAAACATTTTTTTCCTGTTATATGTTTATTTAGTGCATTTTCTCCATCTTTTTCTGAGAATTTTGTGATGCATACAAGGAATTCTTTCCTTATCTTTCTTGCACTGATATCTTTTCTTTTTGCATCACATTTAACCACTTTACATTTACCTCAAACATTTCAAAATAGCAGAATAGTTAAGACAATTCTCTGCTAAAGCCAAGTGAGATTTTTTTCTCCTTCAAGAAAATTATCCTATTCTTGTAGCACACTGAAAATTTAAGTGGAACAATTCACCCTTTCACTATCTGACACAACTACACACCTAGGAATTGTGCTATTACTATAACAGTCCCCATTTTCTCAAAAGGCCAAATATTCTAGGGGAAGCATAGCAACCAGTTTCAAAATCAGTTTATTGTGATAAAATTATGCTGGTCTGAAGGGCAGTGAAGCATGCTGGTTTTTTTCCTTCTTTTCTATTCAGCCCATCCTTTGAAATCCCACTATTTTGTAATGGAGTGATTCCCCCTGGTTTATTTACTCTGTACTTGACTGCAATCCAAGGCCAGAATAGAGCTTCTGAAATCTTGTGTTGGCCCTGCTGGAAGCATAGACTGAGCTGTTCCTAATTCCCTGTGCCTAGGAGTTAGGGGTTTTCCCAGAACTTTTTTGGCACACTTGCTAAAAGGTTACCAATGTTTTTCCATTTTGAATTGGAGACTGATTTATATTGATTATTCTTTAAACACAAATTCAGATATCATCTGATTTATTTTAATTTTTCCTGGAGACTTCTTGTTTTATTTTTGGCATTATTTTCCTTTTTTTAAAAAAATTTAACAGTTTTGGGGAAGGATTGAAGAGTAAATACTTGGGCTCAAATCACCATCTCAAGATTAAATCTAAAGCCATCTTCTAAAATGCTGTTTTTAATAATAATTTACTCCATATTCTATGTTATTCCCTAAACTTTGCTGGACTAAAAAACCTTTAGTGGCTCAACGTTTTTCCCTAGGTAATATGATTGCATAAACCTTGTATTTGTTAGACCCCTACATCTAGCCCCTATCTATTTTTCCAACTTGAGTTCCCAGTTTTCCCACATAAGCCACTTATCTGTTTCAACCAAACAAGTCTGTTAATTGTTTCATAGACAGCCCTGCTTCTAATTCTTTAGTTGGGCTGTCCTCCTGTCCACCATGTCCTCTTCCATTTCCATCTGTGAAAACACTTAAGAACTGATTAGACACCCAGGACACCATTTTAAAGTCTGACTCAATGAAAGAGGAAAAAAATGAAGTTTCTTTCATTTGATTGGCAGGCCAAACCTTGATGGAAATGGGAGACTAAGATGGGAACTGAAAGAAGTTATCTTATCCTTCAAAGTTGTCAATAAATTTCAAGAGCACAAAAAACTATATCAATACCTAGGGGTTATTTAGATAGATACAAACCCTAGAGTGGTGGGATTTAGCAGCATGAACTGATACAACTATTAACATCTGCCTGATCAAGTTGATGGCTTAAAAAGTCAAAACAAAACAAACCAAAGAATCCTAGGACTCATGTAGCCAAACTCCCACAATGTTAGAGAAAAATTCACTGGATATAGCTTATTCTATGTATACAGACTTCTAACACTTTAGTTTTTATCTAATTCACCTAAAATAAGCAAATAAAAATAAGAAAATAAACAGTTTCTTAGGTGCTATAATAACTGAATCGCTAGTAGGACATTAAAAAATTACCATTTTTCTCTTTATAAAAATTCAAAATTTATCTGTACAGGTACTCCTGGGCTCCTTGTTGATAAAATGTTAATTTGACATGATGAGAATGCAATAAATAAAAAGTTCCAAATATACCATATTCTATTGAATCTATAGCACTACCAATTTCAGATATATTTAATTTCTTCAATAATTATGATAACAGTAAGATGGCATGTATTGTTAGATAATTCTCTAGTTATGAAATGTTTCAATGTGGCAAAAATGAACATTTTATAGAATTAGTGAAATACAGGTGTCCCAGTTCTCATTGAAAAACGCTGCCATGGTAGGAATCTTCACAATAAATAGCATCTCCCTTCCTTGTTGAGTGTCTTTTAGCTTTCCAATCAAATTTATAAAGTTAAACTCAGTTATATCCCTGTATGGGACCATTTTTTTATTAAAAAACACCTGAGCTGCTACTTCTTGTTTTACTTTTTATTTTTTTCTTTTCAGTTAGGGTCTTACTTTGTCGCTCAGGCTGGAGTGCAGTGTCAAATCACAGTTTACTGCAGCTTAAACTCCTCAGCTCAAATGATTCTCCCTCCTCAGACTCCCAAGTAGCTGGGACTTCGGGTGTGCACCACCACAACCAGCTAATTTTTTGAGTTTTTGTAAAAACAAGGTCTCACAGTATTGCCCAGGTTGGTCTTGAACTCCTGGACTCCTTCCCCCCAATCTCTCCCCTCGCCTCAGCCTCTCAAAGTGCTGAGATTAGGGGCTGGCCCTGAGCTGCTTCCAATCATTTTGATCTGAATTGAGAGAAATAAGAGTAAGTTTTATATAAGATAATATCAAATCCTTTGATATTTCTTTCTAAACAGGATAAGGATATGGTTGCAGTTGCTATTTACGAAATAAGAGGAATAAAAATAAGATTAGTGTTTCCATACATTTTGACAATTTCCACGAAAAGAAAAGCATTTGCAGGCATATCTGACATGTACTTAATTTTAGTTAGGAACTATCCATGACTATTGTGCTTATAAGTGCATTCAGGCAATTCAGAATTTAAATAAAACCCAAGGTACCAAATTTGGAAGAAGCACTTCATGGTAAGATATAATAATTGGTATGCTGTAGTGTCAGAGGTGTTTTTGAAATTCTTGTTTTAGATAGTTTCTTTGTGTTTGGGGGGGGCAGAATTGGGGTAGGGTGGTATGCTAATTTTATTTTTCATCTACAAAATAAATACATGATATCAATAAATGTTACTGTAAGCTAACATGAATGAATCCCTGAACCATAAAGTTAAAATTATTTTGTAAAACAGTAGAATAATTTTTAAATAGAATAAATTGCAACAAATGTTGTACACATTTCCAATGCCAAAATAAAATCTACTATGTCATAATAATTTTAAATCAATGGCATGGAAAATAATTGGTAGTAATAAGAATCAGAAAATTGATAGAGAAATCAAAAGACTCATGATTTGAACGTGAATGACTTCAAATGTATATTTAAGACAGGAAGTTGAAATGCCACATAGAAAATGTTTCTGCCATTTTAAGTAAGTTGTTCCTCAAAAGCTTTAGGATAAACTGTGACTTATTATTTTTCCAAAATGTCAATACACTCAACTCTAATTGCCCTTTACTGCTTCGAAGATAAGTTTATCTATCTCTATTATTGATATCATCCTTAGGTCTTCACCTCTTGGCCTTTCATTCATCTTCACTCTTCTCTGAGAATTTTTTTTATCATAACTCTGTACTGCGATTGTGATTTAAATTAGAACGTATGTCTTGGATTCTTTCTTCTCTTTAGTTTTATTTTATGTGTTAAATTTCATTGTCTCCACATGAGGAATGTATATTTTAAATGTTAAGTCTCTAAATATTACCATATCTACAAACAACTTAGTATCCCCATCACACAAAGGAAAACAAATCTACACAGCATAAATAACCAGTGCCTAAAGCTTTGACCAAGTACCCCTTAAAGTTCCCTTCAGTTTGACTAAATGTTACACAGACCTCCTGACTGCTAGGCCCAGACCTTTTCTTTCTTAGAGTATTTACTTTAGAAAACTTGTTACTATAAATTATTTCCAGTTCCTTTGAGATGTAAATGTATATAAAAGCCTCTCGCCAGTTTTATACCCTTGGATTTCTTTCCCAAGGATCCGGGAGCCATCCCTTTAAAATGTAATTGTCAAGGAAGACAGAGCCCTTATCTCCCAGTCCCTGTAGGTGGGTAGGAGCCTAACTTCAATAGCTACCTGTTAGTGAATACAGATGGCCTAATCATAGAGAAAATAATTTGCAAACCAGACACTAACTTATGTGCTCAATATATTCAATTGATCACCCTTCCTCCTAATGTTCTCCAGTACTGTTCCAATAGCTCATCCCTGTTCCTTTACAACCTTCCAGCCCTTTGTTCTTATGGAACTGAGTTCAGACTGAATTCTGGCTTAGGTCCCTATTTAACTTTGTCCGGTGAAATTTTTGCTTTGATGACTTTATTACTCCAGTACCCTATAGAAACAAATATATTATTCTAGATACCAATTATTAGTAGTTGGTTAACTTTTCATGTAAAATTTTCCAGGTTTAATATTATATCTGCTTTAAAATTAACTTTTCTAAAAACAAAAGACTGCTTGTGTAATATGAGTTTAAAATGTAATTGTAATAGTTTCCTATTGCTGTTGCAACGAATTACCACAAACTTGGTAGCTTAAGACAACACAGATATTATTATCTTCCAGTTCTGGAGATCAGAATTCCAAAACGGATCTCAACTGGAGTAAAGTCAAGGTGTTGACATGACCGGTTCCTTCGAAAACTCTAGGGGAGAATCCATTTTCTTATGTTTTTCAGCTTTGAGAGACTGCCTACATTCTTTGACTCCTGAACACATCACCCTAACCTCTGCTTCATCATCACACCTCCTTTCCTGACTGACTCTCCTGCTTCCCTCTTTCCCTCACAAGAACCTTGATATATGGGACCAACCTAAATAACCAAAAATGATCTCATCTCAAGATCCATAATCACAAATGCAAAGTCCTTTTTGGTTATGTAAGGTAGCATATTCACAGATTCCGGGGATTAGGATGTGAATATCTCTGGGTTCCATTGTTTTGCATGACATTGTATTCTAGCTCAGAATGTGCAGGTTGTATTTCTGGACAATCAGAAAATATCAGTTGTGTGTAAAAAGTTAGAAGTAACACTACCTCATCAATTAAGTGTCAGAATTAATAAAGGTGGGACGAGGATGAAATAATCATAACCTGGTTTGGCATATGAATATATGAATATTGAAAATGTAGATGAAGAGCAAAAAACTGAGATATATCAAGACAACCAAGAAATGAGTAGCTATAGTGCTCAAAGTGGGTCTCTGACAACACTGAGATAGGTATACATATTTTCAATCAAGTACAAGCACACTGACACCCCCATTGATTCCTTTTCCCATTCATTGCTTGCAAATTCATACAACCATGTTTTGTGTCCACTAGAAGAACCAAAGTATATACTCTTAATTTCTAATATTTAACTTCTTTCTAAATTTAAGTATCCACTGCAAGTTACCTTCCTTGGGCTCATGCCTGCCACCCTATTACTTATTTATTATTTTTTACTGTTGTTATACATTTATTTTATTTTTCATTTTTCTATTTTGATACAAGGGGTACATAGGCAGGTTTGTTACATAGGAATATAGTGTGTTAGTAAGGCTTGGGCTTCTAAATGATTATATTTTCTTGGCTAACCTTAATATAATAAAAGTACCAAAAGACCTCAAAATTATTATCTCCATTATTTGGCTGAGAAAATGCTCATCACTTTTTTTTAACAGAGAAATATACAAATTTACAAAATAATATACATCTTTGGAAATGAGTATATATTTCTTGAACTTATTTGATGAATGCATGCTGTAATCAAACTTCAGGCTCTCCATTTTTTCTCATTTAAAATAAAAATAAGGATAAGTCAAGGAACTTAATTTTTATTACTGATTACAACATTTAATATTAATAATTGAACAGGAGAACACTGTAATTAAAACTTTGAAAGTTTTTTTATTTTATTTAATTTTTTAAATTTTTATTATAAAGATGTGGGGTACATTTCAGGGTTAGGTATATAAACATTGATCATGCAGGTACCCTTGTTGATGAGGTATGCCCCTCCTGCCCCTAGCAGTTTCCCTCAACTGTCAATCCCTTTGAAAGTTTTGGCTCGGTGGCTCAGCCTATAATCCCGTGCCTTGGTAGGCTGAGGTGAGTGGATTGCCTGAGCCCGCGGGTTTGAGACCCATCTGGGCAACTTGGCGAGACCTCATCTCTACAATAAATCAAAAAATCAGCCAGGCGTGGTAGCGCACGCCTGTAGTTCCAGCTACTTGGAAGGCTGAGGCGGAAGGATCGCCGGAGCCCAGCGGGGTCGAGGCTGCAGTGGCCGGGAGTGGCCGCTGCACTCCAGTCTGGATGACAGAGTGAGACTCCAACTCAAAAAAAAAAAATAAATAAAAGGTTCTGTATGCCAGAAGCCAGAGTTTGCAAATTTGCTGATCTTTATCCTGATCTCCCATCAAAAAAGTGACTTAGCCGCACTCCTTTCTTACATATTAGAAATGCAAACTTTGCCTTATTTCTTAGTTTCTCAAGAGAGAAATGACTCTTTAAGCTCATATTTGACTTTTCTTCCCTGACCTGAAGTGTATGGCGTTGAGTCATTTATACTAAGACACACTGTAACTTGTTTATGGGAGGCAGAATTAATTGTTTTAACTTTTTCTCTCTTATCTTATCCTCACTTTCCGCCTTGCTATTTCTGTCAAAGTCATTGACTCTACAATATGTGATATATATCCTTGGATGGTATGTGTCTTTGAAACATATAGATACATAGAACTTCTTTCTGTAGGTCTCCATTTAAAATCTATATAAATGGGCGGAGTACGGTGGCTCATGCCTGTAATCCCAGCACTTTGAGCCGCAGAGATGAGAGGATTGCCTGAGTCCAGGGGTTCAAGACCAGCCTGGGCGAGTTGGCGAGACTCATCTCTATAATAAAATAAAATAAAAAAATAGCTAGGTGTGGTGGCGTACACCTGTGGTTCTAGCTACTTGGAAGGCTGAAGCAGAAGGATCACCTGAGCCCAACAGGTCGAGGCTCTGGAAGCCGTTAGTGTGCCGGCTCAAAAAGAAAAAATTCTATAAAATGGTGTTATATTGTGACTCTACTTATTTTTGTACTCGTCACTGTTTTTAAACTTCATGTTTCTGTATTACATTGAGTTCTGCTTGCTGCAGGCTCTTTCAGTGCATACATCCATCTCATTTCCCTTATCCAGACTCATGGTGATAGATGTCTGTGGCCTTTAACTCCTGCTTCCAAAACAATGTTGCAAAAAACAACCTTGTATGTGACTATTTATGAATTGGTGGCATTCACCTTCTGCTTTACATATTCAGGAAGGAGATTGCTGGATATAATTAATAATGCATAATTAATTTTACTAAATATTGCGGGCCTACCCTCCAGAATGGCTTCCCAATTTACATTCTACCTGCAGGGTCTAAGTGTTCCCATTTCTTTAGATCCTTGTTAATACTCATGATAATGTTTTCTGAGTTTTGTCACAGTGGACTCTCAATATAGCTTTTTTTAAAGATTGGCCACTCTTGGATTAGGTACCTGTGCCTGGTCCAATCATGTGTAGCTAGTGAAGGGTGGTGCCACATGAGAAATAATATTGTTCATTTGCTTTCGGCAGGGGCAGTAGGTGAAGCAGCTTCTCTTAGAAGGGTCTGTGGATAAGGCAAGGCCATGCCCCTTTTAATTTTCCCTCTAAGTCTCCTCCGTCTTGTTGCTAGAGTGATCATTCCAAATGTAAATCTGTTCTACTTGATCATGTTGAAAGGTCATGCCCATAGCCTAAAGGTCATGTCCACAGACTAAAGGTTGTGCTCATGGACGAAATGCTATATCCGTAGACTAAAGGTTACGCCCATACGCTAAAGGTCATGCCCACAGACTGAAGGTTATACTCATAGACTAAAGTTCATGCCCATAGGTCATACTCATACCAAACCGCCTTGTATGCTCTACTCTCTGGTTTCTAACTTCTGTGGCCACACGGAACTCCTTTGATTTTCTATCACAGAGTGTTTTATTCCTCTCTGCTTTTCCTCTTGCAGCTTCTTGTGCTCGGAAAGGCCTTTGGCATCTCCCAACTCACTATTCTACTGCAGTCCTCCTGAAAAATTCTTTTTTCTAAGCTTTGACTTCAGATTTACCCACCCTAGAGATTATTTCATGCCCACTCCAATCCACATATCTCCTTTGGTTGTCCTGGCCCCCATCACCTTTCCTATGAGAGCATCTACCCTTTCCTGTTCTTGTTTATGCTTCTGTCACCTCCTGCGTGGCTGCATGCTCTTTGAAGACAAGGAAAGCATCTTATTTGGCGTTTTACTTCTAGAATCTAGCACGATGCTTCAGTATAGTGAGTGCCTAGCAAATGTTTTCAAATGAATGAATGAACAAGCCACTTATTTTACAGAGTGACAAATTGGAGTCTGGGGAGGTTATATGACTTCCCTAATGGCATACAGATTGTTAGTGACCCAGGTCCTTGAGATTTTCTTCTCTCTACTTAGCAGAGGATACTATGAAGAATTCCCTGCCTTTATGCTAAATCATAACCTCGACAGGGTAAAAAATTGAGAAAGTCATCTTTCTAATGTCAGAAAACATTGTACCATAGAGCGCTATGTAGGCTTTTGAAACTTTCCTTTGAATTTCTCCTTCTCTGCTAAAAAATGCTGGTTTTCATGGAAGCAGAATTTCTACAAGCACTTTGGATTACAAATTACATGAAGAAATTCACCAAGGATCCTCAACCTATGAGGAGATATTCCTTAAATCAAAGATCAGATATATTAAGTTTTTAAAAGCTGACATCAATGACTAAATATTTTTCTCTTTTACTTTGTCCTTTTTCCTACTGTGTCTTGATTATCTGAGCTGTGGCAGTCCAAATCATCATTTCTGTCAATAAACTTTGCAGAGGAGTTTACAAAACTGAATGTACTATTACAAAAGTATGTCCTTTTCCATTTTCAAGGGGCCTTGAAGTGTTTTGCAGAAATTCTCCACCCACTTCAATTTTCTTCTTGACCTTGAGAGAGTACCGCAGAGTTCCCGCTAGAGCTGAGGAGAAGAGAAAGCATTCCTTCTCTATTTTTCCCATCCATTCCTAGTCATTCAGCTGGAGCTGGTGATAAGTGTGGCCCTTAACTTCAAGCATTTTCCCTGCCACTTGAGAAATACAATAGACAGGTATCAGAGGGGGTATGGAAGTGTGGGAGGCTTCAGCAGCATGACAAAGGGACTGCTTTGTAGCTTGTGGTTAATGCTGTCTCAATTTACACAGGTCTATGGAAAGGCCATCGTTCTCCACAGCCCTGAGAATGGAGTTCATTATTTCTGTGAAGTGAATTAGGGGCAAGAAGAACAATTATCCATGGAAACTGAGGACTCAGATACAGAGAGACTGTATACCTGATCGTGCAAATCTTGCAATGGGGACGTATGATTCTCAGACGATATCTGGTGCGTTCGGGCTGATATGGTCATGAATGTCTTCTGACTCTCAGCTTGTTGTTTCCTGTCACTAGGAAAACAATTTCCCATCAATCAAGAGTGATGTATGAGCTGGTTGCATTAACATGTATAACTGTCAGAGAATCATAATGTTTGTTTACAACAGAGGCTAACTAGAAAATCATTGATGTTATCATTCGTGTGTATCATGTTAATACATAAGGAAAGCTCTTTCTAGTAGTATCCATGAAGAAATTTGACGGGCAGGGTCAAGTGCATAGGAAGTAGGACATGGTGGCAGTAGTGGGACAGTGGCCCATTGTTTTGTTTTCAACCACTGATAAGATAATTCACAAAGCAAAACATTTGAAAGCCACTGCATCAAAAGCATGGCATTTCCAGGAATACGTTAATGTGCTAACTCATCATGGAAGAACGACCATAATTTTTGGAAGTCTGAAAGATAGACTGTGGCACTATAGCCTTTAGCCATGTGTTAATATACAATTAAATGTAAATGATTTAATAAAGTTATAGAATGTTATTATAAAATATTTATTTTATATACAGTAGTTATACGAATTAATATGTATTAATTAACTAGATGGCTGCACTTAAAGGCATCGTACATAAAGAAAAATATTGTTCCTTGCCCAAATGTAGCATAATTTAAGAAGTTTGGTAAGATTTGTTTGTGGAGAACTATTTGTGAATTTATAGACTAATTTAATGGCCCAGTTGGCTCTACCCAAACAAAACATTAAGAATTATTCCAAATGAATAAAAATATTATTCCAAGCTAATAAAGATGTTTCTTCAATTTTATAAAAAATCTGTTTTGTCATGGAAATATGTGACAACCATCTAATACACACAATAAACATCTTCAAACTAAATTACACCGTATTTTGTGTTATTTAGGATTTGGTAGCTTATAAAGTCAGGGAAATATGGAAAAAGTAGTTTCCACTTAACCAGGATTCTGTGTGTTCTGTTTTGTTGCAGACTGAACTAATACATCTAACGTCAATACTTCATTTTTATCTGAACGTGGCCTGTTTCCATATGAATGTAAACTGACATATATTCACATTCTTCTTGAAAATTCAAGGAAAACTTGAATTTTACTTATTTACTTATTATTTTACTTAGTTCTTAAATTCTTAGATTACATGAAAGTACAAAAGATATATTAGGTTATTTATTTTGGAACTATCACAAGATTGCAAAGTGTCTATTCTAGATTGAAACACATTTCAAAAGGAAGTTCTGAGAAAAAAGACACCTTGATGAGATTTTCGGTGTAAATCTCCGATTTCTTAATCATAGTTTAATGATGGTACAAGACAGGCTTTGAAGAGGTATTTTATGCAGAGCGGTCTAATACATTCTGTGCAGTACTTTACTGAAACCAGCTTTAAATCATAACTCCTTCCTTTTTAATCCTTAAAATTAGTCAAAGATGGAAACTGTTTAGGTTTGGTTGGTAATCTATCCCCAAAGATGACTTCCTCTATGTGAGATGGTAAATCTTCCCATCACCAGCTCCTGGGAACTCTTGAGGCCCTTGTAGATGCTGGTGTATCTGTCAGGATCATGGCATTTTCAAAAGGTAGAGAGTGATCATGTTTTGGTTCTGGGGTCTCCTTACAGAGAATTAAAGAAGCGACCTTGCAGCTTCCATTTTCCCTGTGAGCCATTTGGAATCTTTTAGTGTGTAGTCCGCCAGAATGTTCTACTTTGTATTTCTCCTCCTCCTTGGATGATGACTGTGGGCCCCAGGTGCCAAGCTGTGGAACATAATTGTCTACTGATGGTGACATCTGGTTTGTTGGCAAGCTTCTTCCTGAGTTGTTTTTTTTTTTTCCCAGTGAATAAATGATAGCTTAGAGCTGGGTAATAATAGAGCGATGTCTCCTAACGTGTTTGGGCCAGGTTTATTTCAAATTCATTAGCTAAGAGTGAGCTATGAACCAGTGATAACCCTGGCTGCAAGTTACTCTTCAGAATATCTTGTAGCCATGATTAGCCTGGAAAAAGTTCTGCAGCTAATTTTTAAAAAACATTCTTCTATCTCTAGGATCTCTAGGAATGCAAATGTAAGGAAGGTTCTTGACTCTTTACAAGTGAAAAATCAACATTTACAATAGTTAAGTGCTAATTCAATGTTGGAAGAGGGTACTTTTGTGACATTTTCCCTAGGGATAAAATTTACAGAAGACTTCTGAATTTACATACTACATACACACAATCTAGCTATTCTTTGTGCTTATTACCATCTGCAATCACTATCCATAGCATATCTTTAATATTTCAAGGTACTGCACTCCAGCCTGAGCGACAGAGTGAGACTCCAAATAAAAAAAAACAAAAAACAAAAAACAATTTCAAGGTTATGTCTAATCATCGTTATCCATATCTTGGTCAAATCTACCAAAAAACAGAAGAAAAATCATGAGTACTTACAAAAGCCAAAACAATAAATCAAGTTGCTTTTTAAAAACAAAATTCAAAGATTTTTATTAAGAAAGAGAAAATCCAAAGTGCTAACCACTTCAATAGTAGAATTTTGACCCCAGTCTTCCTGGCCCTATAATAAACCGTGCATTCTTTTTTAACTTTTAGTTTACATAAAGGCAATCTATTAACGAAAAACAATAATTCAGGAAGTCCTTTTCACATGTAGTGACCTCCCTTTCTGCAAGTGCTGTCAGAGAAGATGGGGAGGACCGTCTTCCGTCCCCCAATCTTCATACCAGAGCGAGTAGAGGCTCTGAGGGCTGAGGAGGCCCCAGGGCTAGGAGTCTTGGTCCTCTTTCCTCCTCCTACAGCCTGAAGTTTGAGGTGGAGGGCGGTGAATTCCAGCTTTTTGCTCTGCTGTGTAACATCCTGGGCAGCCAGGAGGCAGTGTATGGGGAGGATTCACCTTGGTCCGTTTTCCCCTCCATCCCACCAGTCACATGGTGGCAGATGGTTTCTTGGCCAGAAAGATCAGTGACAAGGACAAAGGTGTCATTGAAAGATGAAAAGATGTGAAAAGATGCAAAAAAGGATAAAATGCGTGTGTTTTTAAAGAAGGAAAACAATACACTACAAAGTTCAATACTAACGAATTACTAAATTTCTGTTTTCCCAAATGGCACGTTCACTGTTGCTTATTCTTTTGTTAAAGAATGAATAAAAATAACTCTAAAGACTGGATGATATTACTATGCAGCATTATTTGTCTACACGTAATTCTTAAAGAGATAAAGTCAGGTGATTTGGAAAATGTGCAATGCCCCAAAGCTTACCACTGATGCATCTGTGAGGTTGTATTTGCCTCAACTTTATTCCTATTCAATATTCATTATGCTGCTTCTGCAAAATCTAGAAAGCAAATGCAATGACTAGAAAGGTCAGTAATCAATTTTACCACTTTCTAGAACTTTTGGCCTAAACTATGAAGGGTTAGAATAAAATCTAGTATACAAACCAAGTCCAGACTTAAATAGGCGTGGAAATGTAAGAGGAACTCAGAGAGGGGGGCAGATGGTCACAGGAAATAGTCTAGAGCAATATTCATGGGAGGAAACAGTAATGTCAAAAAAATACCTTAAGGAAGAAGAGAAGGACTTCAGAAATACTGCAGGAAAAGAATGGCAAACGTGGCAAGTGCCTGGAAACAGAACGAAACAGAGGGAAGTTTTAAAAGATTATAGGAAGATTTTTTAAAGGTTAAAAAGGAGGAGGTAGCAAACCTTCAAAACGATGGATGTAACTGAGGATTCTGGAACAATGTCTTTGAGACAGACGGCAGTTCTTTCCCGGCACCTCTGAACAATTTGAGAACCAAATCTACACACGCCCCTTTCACCTCCTCACCTGAGATTCCCCTCATGTCTGCTTCAGCTTCTGTTACCTCTGGCGATTGCTCTGCAGAAGGCCACCAGGGACTTCTTCCCAGTGGCATTTTCTCACTCACTTTCCTGTCGGCCACTGCCAACTCGCGACTCCTGGGCATGGTTGTCTCCTCGGGTTTCCACACTCTGGTTTCCAGTGCTACTGCTTCTCCTCTTGCCTCTCAGATCGCTCCTTCTCTGGCTCTCCCTGCTCCTTCCGCTCCTCCAGCATCAGTGTCACCACCTCTCTTCTCTCCGTGAGCTTTCATGTGGCCATCTTACATGATTTCAAGATTTCAGACACCTCAGTGAAGACAGGCCCACAGCGTCGCCTCAGTCTGACCTCTTTTCCAAGCTCCACTCTCCCATTGGCTTGGTAGACTCCTCACCTGGGTGTCCCACTGGTGATCTCAAACTTCAGGGGTTTGAAAAATAATGATCTCCCTATCACAAAACCTCCTTCTTCCTTATGTTCCCTTAATTGTGCTGTTGGTATCACACTTTCTTCTCTATTGCAGTCACCCAGGCTCAAAACAATGTATTATTGTGACTTTCTCCCTCTTCTTTAGGCTGTAGAATCAATTGTCAAGTCAATTCTGCCTTTGCAATATCTCTTTCATTCGTTGACTGTCATTGTTACCTCTTTGTCAAAGCTTCTGTAACAATCACTTTCTTATTGTTCTCTCTGACTCCAATATCTCCCATAATACGAACTGACAATGTGATATGAATAAATACTTACTGAGTTAATAAGTACCATCAATATTTCTTCCATCGACAATTATTTATCAAATGTCTAAGTGCTAGACAACAGTCAGCGAAGGTAAAGAGAGGATAATAAAAGATTCTTACATTTAAAAAAGAAATTTCAAATATTTATTTAAAAATAATTCTGAATTTCTAAACTGCTAGCCTCCTGGCTAAAAAGACTGAGAAATATTATTTCATTTGTAGAAAAATTATGTACCAAAGAAGAGCTTGTTGATGGTAACGTCTGTTAAATAATGGATTAGGATATTTTAATTGCTTATAGATTCTCCTTCTTGAACATTTAGAAAATACAGTTGATTATTCATGAAATAAACACTAGGTTCAGGACCAAAACAAACCATGCTAATAAGACTCAGTGTCCCTACTGATCCATTTACTCCCGTCTGTTTTGTTTCAATTGGTTTTTCACACTGGGATCCATGTCTGTGGGTGACCTCTGAGTACATTTGCTGGAGGCACATGTTTCTATTTTCTTTGTCTATTGGTAACCAGAGAAGGATGTGGATATTGCTCAAAGGGAAGTAAACGGCTTTAAGACTCTGTTTAAAAACCCTAAGTTCTTGGTTTAAATGCTGTTTTGAATAGTTCATTATCGAAAATATACTTCTGCTTTCAGAAAATGCCCAAGCTCTGCATCAGGAGCAGGCTGCTGATTGCTGAGGGAAGGACGTGGTACCAGAGCAAGCCAAGTGTTGATTATAAGGAAAGCGGAAGGCTTCCAGCTAGTTAATGAAGCAGCCTGCTAACGGTTTTCTGGTTGGAAGAAATCATCAAGGACTTTCCTTCAGTCAAACAGCGCCATTTGATTTCTCTTGCTCTCTCATTATCAGATGGTTTGTGCAGTACAGAGCCTGCCTGGGATTCGCTATCAAGCCAGGGATGACTTTCGCTTCTAGTCGCTAATACCCATGAGCCTGAGTGAGACGAACCCGCGGAGCCTCAGTTTCCTCACGGACAGAAACAAGAGTCATCCATTTCTCACGGTTGGTGTGAAAACTTCCGATAGGTCAAGGGGCACCATGAACTAACATACCCTAAATGATCTATACAAGCATTACCTAACATTAATGAGAAGGAAGGTGCTGAGAGCCAAAAGTTAGCATTTTTAGTTAGATTTATGTTTAACAACAAGTTTGATGGACAAAATAGCTAAGAAATAGCAAGAATGTTCACAGTCACATTGAAGTGTTTACTTCATTCCTCCTTGAATGGGAATGATTTTTTAAAGTAAATTCCAATGTACACATGTGCTGTGCTCTGGAATTCACGCGTAAGTTAGTCTGTGAAACGCACAGCACGTTTTCCTATAGAAACAATGCGATCAGTGGTGAAGTCCCCAGCCTACCCCGTAAAGATGGCTTTACTCAAAAGTAACTGAAATGTCAGGTTTTTACAGGTTGGCTGAGACCCTAACCACATGGTACAGTGTTTCTGTGAAGAGGCTTAGGGATCATGTGTGCTTCTGCTGCTGTTCCTTGGGACATGGGAAGAAGGAATGACAGAGGCTCAGACAATGGCTGTGTTCTCTCCATATCTTCAGTCCGTGATCAAAAGAAAGTAACACTGCTTGGGAATATCCGCAAACTTGCCTGCCCTTCACCCAACACACATGGGCACTCAGAATCCACACTTCTCTATTCATTCAATACTTTCTGCTTAAATTGTAGTGAATTCTTTAAAATAAATTCTTGAAAACGGAAAGCCTTGTGGTGAAATTCCATCCCCCCTGCGGCTCCTAGGATAGCTCTCTTTTTTCTTAAGGAGGTGTGACCTTTTAGGGAATGTGTCTGTTGTGTTTCCAAGAAACTCCAGGTCATGTGGTGAAGGGGAGAGAAAAGGCAACTAAAGGCTTAAAATGGATGTCTCCGCCCTCAGAAACTCTTTCCCCCTAGCACAGACCAAACTGACACGAGTTAGCATTTTCAGTGGAAAGCTGGTAAATTAGAAGTCCCTAGGTAATAATTCTGCCTTGCAAACTCTTGTGTTATTTTAATGGAGGAAATATTTTCAACTCTTTGGAAAAACGATCCCATGAAAGTCATGCTAGTTAATTTCAGCTAAATCTGGCTCCGTCATGAGACGTCATTTTGATGGTGATAGTAGTATAAAACGAAGAGAAAAATATCTTGAAAGATACAGTGCCATGATGAGACCAATGAGCCTGTCTTAGAAGACGAATATATATGAATCTCGTGGTGTCAAGTCAACAGATGTAAAAGAGACGAACCTGTGAAAAGTCTGTATGATTAGAAATAGCTGGGCCAATATTTTCAGCTTGAATGATATTATAGTGAAAGTGAAATGTTAGAAGTTTCCAATCTCCCAGTTTCAGCGTGGTGTCAGGGCTGCCATCTGTGGTCGTGCAGTTTCTGCACTGAACAAAGGGGGCTCACACAGGTGTCAGTGACTGAAATCCTGCAAGCATCCCTGAGAGGGGCTGCACTGAGTGGAAGGGGTATCTTCTTACATTTGTACCTACTATGCTGGTTACTACCCTGTTTCGCCAAATGCCATATTTATCCCCCTACCTGCCAGGAGAAAATATTGCATGCAGGGGATGCCCTGAGGGAATTAGTGCAATCATTAATCTTTGTTTCTTCTACATTAAAGTTGACACTTTAAATTTTTATTAGGGGAGAAGGAAGAGAGTTAACCCTCGAGTGCCTGTGATGATGTGGCAGGCACTGACCTACTCTGTTGATGACTGCTGAATTGCTTTAATCAAAATGAGCAAAAGTAGTGCGACTAATAATTACATTTTAAATGTCTTAAATTAGCATTTATCTTCACAGCATTAGAAGAGACTTTATCTCATTTCTCACAGTAGCTCTGTGAAAGAACTGACATTGTCCGTACCTGACATGTGAGTTACAGAGAGGTAACGAATAGACATTTACTAATAGATTTAACCCTCTATCCTGTGTTCTTTCTTTCACGCCATCGAAAGACAGATTTAAACAAATTGAAATCTATGGGCTGAGTCCTGGAGCGGGAAATGGTGTGTGGGGTTTGGGGTGGGTAGGAGAGAGGCTATGGCTGGAAGGACATTCGTCTTTGAAAGAAAAAATTAAGTTAACAGAAACAAATCTGAACTGTCCCCCACAATTTTAAAATAAAAAATTTAAAGGTGAAAAACAAACCAACAAACGTGAATGAGAACAGTTCTCCCCCACTAGAACTAAGCTCTGTGAGAGCAAGGAATGATTCTGTGTGCTTACTGTCATAGCTCCATGCACAGTACTCAACATGGAGTAGACACTCAATGTTTGTTGAAAACAGCAAATCAACAAGCAAATGGACAGTTCTCACTAAAGAAATTAGCACACAAATTCATATCTGTATATGTATCAGCTTGGACCTGAAACCAATACAAGTAAATGAGGGAAACAGTCAGAATGTTCTTTTTTTTTTTTTTTTTGAGTTGGAGTCTCACTCTGTCGCCCAGACTGGAGTGCAGTGGCCGCTCCCGGCCACCGCAGCCTCGACCTGCTGGGCTCCGGCGATCCTTCCGCCTCGGCCTTCCAAGTAGCTGGAACTACAGGTACGCGCTACCACGCCCGGCTAATTTTTTGATTTACTGTAGAGATGAGGTCTCGCTTGCCCAGGTGGGTCTTGAACCCGCGGGCTCAGGCAATCCACTCACGGTAACAACTCTTTATCTCCAGCTCTTAACATGTAAATTATCACTAAATGTCAACTTCTCTCTCTCAACTGGGTTCATC
>CAUYQG010064025.1:0-41451 GCA_963574415.1 Tarsius wallacei
ATAGCAGGAAAATAATTAGTTTTGTTTTGTTTTTACAAAGCTACTGTATGTGTTTAAACCTTTTAAAAAAGTTTTTTACTTAAAAAGTTTTTTTCTTCTCCAGCATCTGTTTTTTTTTTGAGTTATTGATAATGGCCATTCTGACTGGAGTTAGGTGGTATCTCAGTGTAGTTTTAATTTGCATCTCCTTGATGATTAGTGAGGTTGAACATTTTTTCATGTGTCTGTTGGCCGCTCGGATGTCTTCCTTTGAGAATACTATAAGAAAAGGATCGACAGTGGTGGGAATCTATGGGGGGGGACAGGGAGGGCAAGGGTGGTGGGATTAATGGTAGTCAATATCTCTCTGGGGACGGGGGGTACACCCCTTATCAATAAGGGTGCCTGAACGATGCATATTTGTATACCTAACCCTTAACTGTACCCCACAATTTTAAAATAAAAAATATATGAAAAAAATAAAATTAAAAAATTAAAATTAAAATTGTTCAAATGGCCTACATAGTCCATTGTAAAAAAATTACATATGGAATATGTATATCCATATGGAAAACTGCTATTAAGACATTTTTAAATGTTAATTTTAATAAAACAAAATGATTACACATTAAAAAAAGAAAAAAGCTTTTTTTGCTTCATGCTTCCTTTTTGCATTTTTAATAATATATGCATACACACAAATATTCTTTGCTGAAACTTTAAAAAACAGGGATCCGATAGAGCAGTAAGGCAAATATATTATCTCTGCCTTATATGAACTCATAAAGCTTAAGGTCTTCAGCAAAGTGTTTTAACCTTTGCACAGGATGAAGTGCAGTAGTCCCCTCATCCATAGGGGATACACTTCAGTACTATCAGTGCAGGCCAGAAACTGCAGGTAGTACCAAATCCTATGTATACTATGTTTTTTTCATATACATACATGCATACATGTATTTATATTTTAATACACATACCAATTTATATATTAAGCATAAGAGATTCACAACAATAACTAATAATAAAATAGAAAAATTATATCAATAGACTGTAATAAAATTTATATGAATGTTGTCTTTTTCTCTCTCTTCGCTCAAAATATCTTATTGTACTATACCACAGGTAACTAAAACCATGGAAAGCAAAACACACCTGTGCGATACCTGAGGGTGATACAAATCATTTCAAATGTCAGTGGTGATGGCAGTTCCTCTAACGGATATATTAATGTTAGTTAGAATGTGAGTTTTTATATTGCTTTCATATTGAAATTTTCCACCTACTGAAAAAATGAGGAGCAAGCCAACATTATTTAAAATATTGCTAAGTGAACATTATGTTTTCTTTGTGATTGATTATTGTACTTCCTTTTACAACAGAAGATGAATGTCGCTGTTTGTTGTTCTTAGACGTGATAATTGGTTAGGTTTTTTTCTTAACATCAATATACTCTTCCATAAGCATAATTTTGTTTTACTTCAGAGTTTGAATTTTAAACTTTTTTTTATGGAAATGACTTTGAATTTTCAATCATCTTTTTTGCTTTCTAAGGTGGAATAAATATAAAAGCTTATGCAGTAGTTGTATCAGTTTACTGTTTGGACAAGTGTGTGATCTCTTTTTAAATTTATTTTTCAATAAGGAGGCCTCAGTAGCAGTAATACATCCTACTGGGAATTATATATCTGCTCTCAATTATTTTGTTAAAGAGTGCTCATTTGTTAAGCTTTACGGTTGTCAGATGTGGCAGTTGACAGATTTGTAATTTCAAGAAAACTATTATATGTTTCAAGTAGTAAAGAAGTCTATTTCTGTTCATTCAGAGTCAAAATTTCATTTGTTTATTTATATCAAATAATGGAAAGATATAAAAACTGAAATTCAAGGAGGTAAAGTGATTGCTCTAAAATGAATCATATTTTTTGCTATTTTAGCAATTAAATTTAATTATACTTCTCCTTGTCACAAACTGGATTGAGACAGCCTGTAAAATTAAGTCTGATAAAATTATGAAAAAATAGGGATATCAAGAAAATAATGCAGAGTTGCATGATGAGGCGGAGAGAAAATTAGTATGCACATAAAACTACAATGTGTAATCCTACATTATTCTCAAAATTGGGTTGTAAATTTGGCTCTGAGCTTCCTATCAGCCAAAGCAAAAAGGGAAATGTGAAAAATTTCAGCATTCAGTCAATATAGTCACAAAATTCCACTGTATTTGTGAGTATATACAGGTTGAGTATCACTTAACTAAAACTATTGGGGCCAGAAGTGTTTTGGATTTGGGATCTTTTTTGGTTCTTGGAACATTTGCAGTGAATACACAGTTGAGCATTTCTAATCTGAAAATCTAAAATTTGAAAAACTTAATGTGCATTTCCTTAGATCATCACGTTGGCATTTACAAAGTTTTAGATTTTGGAGCATTTTGGATTTTTGAGTTTGAAATTAGGGACACTCAACCTGTATATGTAAAGTACAAGTTGCTCTGGAAATGTGTGTTTGTGTTTTTTTCTCTTTTGGCCCAGAACTCTAAGAGAAATTTGTTTCTTTAGTGAAATAAATTACTCAAGTATTTTGACTTCTAGTATACATTTCTTCCTACTGCCTGTTTTAATTTGGTCCTATGTGCTTTCAACACACATTTTTCCATGAAATGACACAGTGTTCTGGTAAGAATATAACCATAACTACTGTTACTTCTATTCTTTGTTAGGAATTCTTGTTAAATCATGGGCACAAATCTTTGCCACCTCTAAGGCCCAAAAATTACTATTCCGGATTATAGATTGTTTACTACTACCACACACAGTGTTACAGCAAGAGAAGGAACTGCCTGCACCTATGTTGTCTGCAATTCAGAAGAGTCTTCCTTTATTTCTCCAGGTACAGTGTGTGGTTGCTTAAAAGTTAAAAAAAAGAAAAAGAAAAAACTTTGCCTTAAAACATAGTTTACTACTTAAATGTAGATTTCAAAAGAATGCATGATAATCAGTCTTAAGTGTATGTGTGGCACAACCACTGAACAAGTTTTAAATTTATTTAGTGTTTGGGTTTGGAGACAAAGATAAAAAAGTTAGATTCTCACCCTCAGAGAGCTTCAAGATGAGATAGCAGCAGACGCTTATAGTGGTATACTCAGGATTTTTTTTTTTAGACTTCAGCTGTCTATCAGTCAGACTGGAGGGGAGGCAATATGAGAGAAGGCACTGTAGAGGCTTTTAGATATAAAAGAGCAGAACGAGTAGGAGCTGGAGGGCTGTTTCTGTTAGAGGGAGCAACATGCACAAGGGCCTGAGCGTTAAGAAAATACGGCACACTGGGGAAAAGCAAATAGTCCTGTTGTGGCTGGAGATTGTATGGGAGGAGCCATCTCATGGAGCGCTTTTCTATGCCATGCTAAGAAGCTTGGACTTAATCTTCCACGTGAGGACTGTTGATGGATTTTGACCAGAGAAGTAGAAGTGACGTAATCATATTTACATTTGAGAAACATGGCAACATTTACGATAGTTGGCATGGAGGTTAAGTTGGAGACTTGAAAAGCAGTGACTGGTTCATTGTAATAACCCACACATTATCTGAAGCTTTTGGCCTAAGGCAGTGGGAATAGAGCCCATACAGCAGATGTCAAAAACATTTAGAAGCTCTGATTGAAAATCCTTGCTGAGTGAGTGTTGCAGCGAAATAGAAAGAGATGGAATACGCCTTGATTCCAGAGGCGTGTTGCTTTTTTGGCTGGTAGTGCTTTTAATAAATAGGGAAATTCTGGAGCTGCAGGGAGGCTACGCATTGGTTTTTAGCTGCTTGAGTTTGAGGTGTTATGGAATATTTAGTTAGCAAGGTCCAGCAGACCGTTGTAAATATTGATCTCTCATTCAGGGAAAAGACAGAGTTGCAGGTATGCTTTGTTATTCACTAGTGTCTGATGTTGAAGGTAAGTGCTCTGTAATTTGAGGTCCTGCAAGGGAAACTGAGGAGGAAAGGAAAAAGAGATCTTGATTAGGTAGCAAGCAATTTGTTTCATAGATGGATTTTTTTAAAACAGAGTTTTAAGATTTCTGGGAAGTCTTAAGTTGTCCCTCTAATTTGTGTTCATAAAAAAATGTTTTAAAAAAGTTTAGTGTGTCATCTAGCAGAAAGATAAAGAGAGGAGACAGCACAGCAGAGCCTGAACTGCCAGTTTCACAGGGGAGGCAGGTGGATGAGAGCGGTGGGCAGTGGGAGAGTATGGCGTGCTTGGTCCATGTGCTCTTCTTAAGCCCAAACAGTCCATTTAATAAGAATTCTTATAAGCATCATAAAGAGAGAAATTTGGTGTATTATCCATTTGGCAGAACTGAAGCTGTATCTTTAATTTATTCAAGGTACCCAATTTTCCTCTTTAGAATTTTCAAAAGTTTTTATGTATTACTTCATCTTTTTCTGACTTAATGTACTTTTCCTTAAACAAACCATTCCAAAAACAGAGTTGGGGGGATGGTTCATTGATTTTTCAGTTACTTGGTAGTGTTTTAACAGCTCTGTGCTACTTTTTATTACAAATAATCTTGCAGAATTTTTTACTGGGTAAATATGCATTTATAGCTAAAATGAAGATTTAACAAACTTTTTTTTTTTTTTTTGAGTTGGAGTCTCACTCTGTCACCCAGACTGAAGTGCAGTGGCCGCTCCCGGCCACCGCGGCCTCGACCTGCTGGGCTCCGGCGATCCTTCCGCCTCAGCCTTTCAAGTAGCTGGAACTACAGGCGCGCACTACCATGCCCGGCTAATTTTTTGATTTATTGTAGAGATGAGGTTTCACCTGCCCAGGCGGGTCTCGAACCCGCGGGATCAGGCAGTCCACTCACCTCAGCCTCCCAAGGCGCGGGATTACAGGCTGAGCCACCGAGCCCGGCTCAACAAACATTTTTAATTATCTTAGGAAAACACATTGTGAATCACAAATTATAAATTAACTTTTAGAACATAATTTATTGCTATGATGGTGACTATCTGTATTTAGTATATATAATATGTAGTAATACAAGCAGAAAACATTTTTTCTCAGAGTATTTATTGATTTAATTTTATAGGTATTAAATACTGTATCCATATGAATGTATTTTGGTAATTGCTATACAAATGGAAGAGATTAAATCAATAGACATTCAATAAGACATTGTGAATTCTGTGTCACCTTGGTTAAGCTCTTAACCTCCCTAAACCTCAGTTTCCCTAGCTGTAAAATGGAGATACAGTATCACTAACTCGATGGTTTTTTGAGAAATGTTAATGAAATAATGAATATAAAGCACATAACACGGTGTAGGCATTTAGAATTGTTGTTCTAAGTCTTGATCTTCTGCACCTCTCACCCTTCGTTTAGTATTCATGGAAGATGGTTAGCATAAATTTTATAGTCTTAGATAAAATGATCATCACATAGGAAAAAATGACCGAGAAATATATTTTATAACTTTGTAATTATGTTTATATATAGTTAATGAGCACGGCGGCCAGGGTTTCTGAGGATGAGGTAAAAAGAATCTCCTTTTGCCTTCTTGCACTTCTCCCCTGCTTCCTTTGTTCAGGCCTCGAGACTCATGCGCTTGCTTAGATACCGTATCTCGTATGCTGTGTTACCCAAACTCATCTCCCTGAGGTTCGTTTGTATGTTATCTGTTGATGATGGACCTTACAAGGTGTCCTTTTTGATTGTGATATTCTGACATACATATTAATGCTGGGGTCTACATTAGTAAATTTCTAAGTATAGTTTATTTTTTGAAACTTATAACTCAGTGTTTTTCACTTTTTTTTTTCCCTATAGGGCATATGTATCGTGAATTGTCAGTCTCAAAATCCAAATGCCTATTTGAATCAATTGCTAGGGAATATTATTGAGCAGTATATTGGGAGGTTTCTTCCAGCTTCACCATATGCTTCCGAACTTGGACAACATCCTGTTTTGTTGGCATTGAGAAACTCAGTCACTGTTCCACCTATATCATCTCTAAAGAAGTGCATTATACAAGTCATAAGGTACATCTAAATATTAAATATAGGTGGTATGTACAACTTATTAACCTCTATTAAAAAGGGACAAAGTAGCATCTCGAAAATGTTGGCAACCCTCAGGATACTATTAGTTTAGAAACTTTTTTCCCCCCAAGAAACATTATCTAAGAATTTATTAAAATGACATTTGCTCATGGCAGCCTAAGACAATGTGCTATAAATTGCTTCTGTTCTCTCTGTGTAGCTATTATTTTCCTTATATATGGCCTAAAGATAAATTTTTGCTTTATAGGTTTTCATCAGATAAACAATTATGTTTTGTACTGTACAAAATACAGTAATTATATTTTATAAAACATTTTAAGGTGAAAAGATGAAGCAAATGTAAGAAATAAGGCAATCTGAAGTTCTGTTTTCTTAGTCTATATTGTGTCTTAACTGCTTTATTATTAAGCAAATGAATAAATGAAGCTTTTTAGATTTTCTGTCAAACTTCGTATCTTTTAACTGCAACGTTAGAAGTTTCAATAATACAACCTATCTTTTCTTTGTCTTCATGCAGCATTTAGTTTTATATGAAATTAGTTTTTAAACTTCAAGATGTTGTGGTGATATATATTATTCTTATCTAATATTAGTTTTCTGTGTTTTTTTAATGACCCAGTAATATCCATTACCTCTCATTACAGAATTCCATGCCTAAAGTCTGACTCCCTTCTAACCTTTTTGTGTTCCTAGTGTCCTTTTACTCAGGTTTGGAAGCTTTATCTTCTTTGTTCCCTATCCTTGCCCATCCGTTGGCAAATGATTGTTCCTTTCACTACTTTTCATATTTCCCTCTTCTTATCAAATTATACCTAAACCACTGTCAGAGTCTCTTAACTGCTTTACCACCTCTAGTCTTTTCTTCCAGCCCAGCCAGTGCCCTCTGATTACTTTTCCTAAAATGCTGTTCCCTGCTGCCAAACGTTTATTGTCTCCTTTTGCCTGTGGAATACATTTTGTGCTCCTTAGCCCTCATAATGTCACTAAACTTTTCCAAATGTATTACATATGGTGTCATATACAAACCTTAATGAGATTGGCTTAGTTATTGCTCTCCCACAATGCTTTATACCTCCCAACAATCACAGCTTTATTCATACCATATTCTGTATTCTTCATTAAAATGCCATCCTTCTGGGCTCCCACCTATTCTTTATAAAACCTATATCTGATATCTCAGTGTATCATAGATATTTCTTTCCGTTTTTGAAGTTGTATGCCGTTTGTGACTCATTTTGTAGAATCATGATAGTTTTGCCCTACTTGTATCTGAATTTCCAACAAGATTGTAGTAGCCTATTAGAGTGTTTGAGACATCACATAAGTAATTTTAGAACAAAGTAAATGACAAGTGTGGAAATGAAATTAAGTCCATAAAACTGCTGTAAGTCCCAGTGTTTAGGATTCTGGCTGTGTTGTTTGACTTTCCTATTTATTTAGTAAACCATGAAACTGTTTTTGGTTTGGGGTTTTTCTCCATGGTTTCTACTTGAAGTCCCCAACATGTTAATAATTCCTTTTTTTATTTTTAAATACTCAGGAAACATATGGAGATTGCCTCCTGTGACTTCTTCCATGTCATATTTCTCTACTCTTACAGTCCCCCATCTGGGTCAGGGCTCCTTCCTCTGAATGCCTGATAATTCTGTGCTTATCTTTGTCAAAGCACTTGATTTTGTCACACTACACTTGTCTTTTTTTTTTTCCTTGTTCAGCTTCTCCACTAGATGGTGAGCCCCTTGCTTTCAGAGATGATATTTTACTTAACTTTTGTATTCTTGTTCTTAAACCTGTACCTGCCATACCATAGGTGCCCAGTAAATGTTCCAGGCATTAGGAATTCTTAATGAACAAAACAAAGCCCCTGCCTTCAAAGAATAAATCTTCTAATATGTAATATTTGTTTGAATTCACTATAGGGAATATAAATGATTACTAAGACATAGTTCCTGACCTTAAGGAGTTTATAATCCTTTGTGATTTCTATGTCTCGTTATGATAAATCACATGATCATTATGATAAAGCACTGTTACTTTGCAGATATATATGGACATCTAGTTTAGATTTAGCTGTATTTGACAAATTTTCATATTGTCTAGATTTTTTTTTTTTTTTTTTTGAAACTGATCAATTCCCAGTTTTGTTTATTAATTTAACAAGTGTACACTGAACACTTGTTATGAGCCAAGGACCTGGTCTAAGAGGTGGGACTATACAAAGATAAGTCAGACAAATTATTATCCTTGTCATTTCTGTTGAGTTCTAATTCTAAAATTTGTCTTTCCTTGAGAGATGATACTAAATCATAAATTAGTTCTCTGATTCTTCTACTTACTGGTGGAAGGAAAGAGGTAAAGCTGGAATGGGAAGTTAATTCCTAGAACAGTCCTTTTATTTACTTGGAAAAATAAAGACCCTCCCAAATCCCTAAACAAATAAATGTGAGGAGAGATTTCTTTATGCAAATTTGACATTAGAGAAAATGTTACAGCATTGAGGAACCAATAGAGGGGATCATACTTATATTAGAAAGGGAAAAAACAAACCAAATTAACAGTTAGGCTTTCATTTGGATTTTGGTTAAGTTCATTTTAAAACCAGGTTGCCTTAAATTTAGTTAATGCCTGTATTGTGCTTTGACCCTTGTAGCACACCAAAAAGATGCAATATCATTGCTTCTAAAATTTTATGTTTGAAGGTTACATGGTAAAATATACATGCTTTAAAAAAAATTGTACCACATTAATTTGGGGGGAAATTTTGCCAATATCTTTAAAATGTATGACATTTGTTTTTGTTCTATTGAAGCTTTAAACAGGAGAAAAAACAGGATTTTACTTCTTTTCAGGAAATCTTACTTTGAGTGGAAAGGGTCCTTACCCCCTCCTCGTTTAGCATCCATTCTAGCGTTCATCCTCCAACTCTTCAAGGAAACTAACATAGATGTTTGTGAAGTTGAAATATTCCTCCCTGGCATTTTAAGATGCTTGGTGTTGGTCAGTGAACCCCAAGGTTAGTTTGTTTATAAGCTTATTTTTATCATCATTTTCTGTTCACAAGAAACAATTTTTTCCTATCAATAAAATTGATAGTTATAAAAGGTATATGGTTCTTTTATATCTGTTGATATATGTATCATGGCTAAAGAATAAACTCAAGCCAATAGCTGAGATTTGGCATGCTAAAATGATTAAAAACTGATGTGTTTTAATCTATTTTAGTTTGGGGTTTGTTTTTTCCCTCTTGAGGCAAATACCACTTAAGGGCTACTTGCTAGACTTGTTAACCTCTTAAAGAATATTTGTTCAATCTGATTCCAGTATTAAATGCAACTTGTTAAACATCAAGTGGCAAGATGTTAGCATACCTTTTGCTATTCAGGTTTTTGCTAGACTATCTAAGCTGATTTGGGGGAAAACCTGTAAGGATTCTTTGATTCTATTCCTTTTGTTTTCAGTCTCATCAGCCTTACTTCTAGTGATTGCTTTAATTTATTGTTTATTTAATTCCCACTGTGAGTATCATGCTTTAAGAAGCTTATTGGGAACTTGCAGAATAGTAGCCATAGTTTATTCTAAAGAAATTTTTAATGTAAATAGCATGAAGTGTGTGTTTGTATATTTATCATTTTAAAGACAGGGCTTTTCAAATGTTCCTGCCTATGGATTTATAACTGCTGAGATAAGTGAATACAGTGCATGCCCTGAAGAATCTGAGGTCAGTAAAAGATAGGATAGACAAGTGGAACCTCATCAAACTGAAAAGATTTTGCATAGCAGAAGAAACCATCAAGAGACTGGCGATAGGAAAAAAAATATTTACTAACTGTGTATCTGACAAAGACCTAACACTACAAGGAACTCAAAGAAGCTGAAAAGAAAAAAAAATAAACAGCCCTATTAAAAAATGGGCAGAGGACATGAATAGACACTTTTAAAATAAGACATACGAGCAACCAACAGACACATGAAAAAATGCTCACCCTCACTAATCATCAGAGAAATGCAAATCAATACCATACTTGAGATATACCACCTTAGCCCATAAGGATGGCCATCATTAATAAATCAAACAGCAATCGATTTGAGAAAAGGGGATGCTTCTACACTGTTGGTGGCAGTGCACACTAGCCCAACCTCTATGGAAAATAGTGTGGCAATATCTAAATGAACTAGAAACTGACCTTCCATATGATCCAGCAATCCCCCTCCTGGTAATATATCCAGAGAAACAAATTGTTCTACAAAAAAGACACCTGCGCATGTTTATTGCCACACTGTTTACCATAGCAAAAACATTGCCTAAAGAAAATGTGGTACCTAGACACGATGAAATATTATGCAGCCAAAAGGAAGGACAAAATTATGAACTTCTCAGCAAATTGAATGGAACTGGAGACAGTCATTCTTGATGATCTATCACAGAAACAAAGAACCAAATATCACATGTTCTCACTCATAAGTGGGACCTGAACATTAATCACAACAGCATAAGGAAGGGATGGACAGTTGTGGGACATTGCCCATGAAGGGAAGGAGGATTGCGGGACACATAACAACACAAATGGTACCTGGTTCTAAACCAGGGGAAGTGAGGCTCAAACTTCACCTGCACATACATTACTTGTTTACCTGATCCTGGCTTGTGCCCTGTATCTTTATAACAAAGTAAAAAAAAAAAAAAAAAAGAAACATTGATTAAAAGAATTTAACCAATTAAACAAAAAAAAAAGAATCTGAGGCCCAAAGTGGTAGCCAAGAGCTCAATCAACTTCTTGAAATGTTCCATTTTATCTCGAAAACATGTATTTTTATTAATCCATATTTATTTTAGTATTTAAAATGTTTCTGGGCCAGGCTCAGTGGCTCAACCTGTAATCCAGCACTTTGGGAGGCCAAGGTGAGTGGATTGCCTGAGCCCATAGGTTCGAGATCAGCCCGGGCAATTTGGCAAGACCTCTTCTCTACAATAAATCCAAAAATAGCCAGGTGTGGTAGCGCACGTTTGTAGTTCCAACTACTCGGAAAACTGAGGCGGAAGGATCACCAGAGCCCAGTAGATTGATGCTGGAGTGGCCATGAGTGTGCATGCCACTGCACTCCAGCCTGGGCGAAGTGAGACTCCAACTCAAAATAATAATAATAATAAAAATTAAAAAGATGTTTCTGATCCTAAGCCTGGTTTGATGAAGAATATTGCAGTCTGTTTATCTAGAACACCCTTATTTGTTGATAACATCTTCTTCACTGAAGAATAGCCAAAGGTGAACCCCAGACTCTTCTTTAGAAATGTTGCCCTCAGCCGGGCTCGGTGGCTCAGCCTGTAATCCCGGGCCTTGGGAGGCTGAGGTGAGTAGATTGCCTGAACCCACGGGTTCGACACCCTCCTGGGCAACTTGGCGAGACCTCATCTCTACAATAAATCAAAAACTAGCCGGGCGTGGTAGCACGCGCCTGTAGTTCCAGCTACTTGGAAGGCTGAGGCGGAAAGATCACCGGAGCCCAGCGGGTTGAGGCTGCAGTGGCTGGGAGTGGCCACTGCACTCCAGTCTGGGCGACAGAGACTTTGAATTTCAGGGTAATACAAAATTTTTTGATAGAGCAGATAGTATAAAGTTTCAGCCAGCCTGTTGTTTTGATGATAGCGATATTTTTTCATGAAGGAGAACAGACTTTAAAAGGTAAATTTTGCTGCTCACATCTAGCTAGTGAGTGCATCACATGTTCAACATAGACGGAATACAGAATTGTCTTTGCATTGCTACCATGTAAACTAAAAGAGCAATATTAAGCACATATTTGCATGCTTGGCTCAGAGAAAATTCTCTTTGGCTTTTCTTACAGTCTCACTATTTTAAAAGTGCCTATGATTTTTGAAATCATACAAAGTTAGATTTATCAAATGACTCAGCAGTTCTACTCCTAGATAAATGCCCAAGAGTATTGAAAGCAGGTCTACTCAAAATCCTGTAGCTTGAGGAATTCCACTTCTGGCATGACAACATAAGGAACTTTGCAGACCTGCTTCCTTTCACCCACAAAACTGGTGAAAATTAAAGGACAACATTAACATTCTTTGGATATAGTCCTAAGAGTATACAGCAAATGGAGAAACATTTATTTCAGAAAATCTACTAAAACTTACTGTAAGAATGATTTTTGAAAAGACTTACTCCTTCTCGCCTCCCAGCCCAGCAAGGTATAAACTCTATTCTAGACTTGTCAATCCAAGTATACCACTTACACTCCCTCCAGCTCCCAGTTAGGCGGGCTATCATCCTAGGGAGGGAAAATCTCATCCTGCCACCACAACCTCATGCTGAGGTTGTGTTTCAGGCAGGTGTCACCTGGAGGTGGGGGCTCCATTCTTCTGCTTAGCTGCCACTTCTGGAATAGAGGCTTTACATTAAGTGCAGTGCCTCTGAGAGTATTGGAAACCCCAGTTGCCTTCAGGGGAGCATTTCATGTAAAGAAGAAACAAGCCAAGGGTATCTAAGACTGACCTTTCTCCCATAAACACTCAGCTTCTAAAGTGGTATGTTCACAGAAAGTAGTGGGCACCGTTGTCCCCACCCTCAGCACCAGAGCCACACCTCTGGGATTTTGCCTGGTTGAGTGTAAGGAAAAATCAGGCTATAGAACAAAGAACTCTGCATCTCTCCCCAAGGAGTTGACTTCATTTGCAACAGAATGTGGAAAAGTTCAAGCCTAAGGGTGCTGTCAAAAACAGTGGAAATGATGGTGAGAAGCAATAAGTAGATTGATAGATTAATTGGAGACACAGCCTAGTCTGTGGGCCAGCTAGTTTGTGTGAGAGAGCTGGTGAAACAGACAGCTGAAAAGAGCCCTTGGGTCAGAACAAATCTCAAACAGTGTCTTAAGAAACTCTTTTCAAAGGAGCCTGGATTTGATTGAATTAGTCTGAGAAGTGATTTATGCCCCAGGGCATTATTAAAAACATGAGTACCATCAGCCAGAAATTAATTATTGGAGCTTAAGAGCTAGGTGTGGTCAGGAAGATAGTCAGAGGACCCTGCCAAAACCATTGTCTTCATATGGAAACTGTGGACATATCCAGTGTTGTATCACCTGAAGTGCAGCATTAGAAGTGATGGGAGAGCAGAAGTAGTAGTAGACTTCATTAAAAAGCAAAGTCCAATTTTCAACAAAAATTATAAGGTATGCAAGAAGTATGGTCATTACACTGGGAAAAAAGCAGGCAACAGAAATTACCAGGGAAAGCAATTAGATATTGTATTTAATAAACAAACACTTCAAAGTAACCATTATAAATACATTCAGAGAACCAAAGGAGTGTATGATAAATGAAGTAAAGTATGATGGCAATGTTGCCTCAAACAGCATATCAGTAAAGAGACAGAAATTATTTAAAAAGAACCAAGCGGAAATTTTGGATTTAAAAAGTTCAATAGCTGAATTGAAAACCTAACTGAAGAGGCTCATTAGTGGACTGAAGCTGGCAGGAGAATCAGCAACTTGAAGGCTGATCAGTATAGATTATACAATATAAAGAGCAGAAAGGAAAAAAGAATGAAGAAAATGATCAGAGCTTTCACAAGATGTGGGACACCATTAAGTGCATAATTATACATGTAATATGTGGACCAGAAGGAGAGGAGAGAAAGGAGCAGAAAAAAAAGTTTGAAAATATAATGACTAAAAATGTATTTTATTAAAGAATACTAACATAGGTTGCACATTAAGGAAGCTTGGCTAACTCCAAGTAAGGTAAATTCAAAAAGATTCAGAAACAGACACATCATAGTAAAGATGCTGAAAGACAAAGGCAAGGAGAAAATCTTGAAAGCAATAAAAGAAAAATGACTCATCTTTTACAGGGGACCCTCAGTAAGACTAACAGCTGACTTCTCAGAAGGAACAATGGAGGCTAGAGACAGTGGAATAACATTCAAGATGATTAAAGGCAGGGGAGGAGGTAATAGTAATCAAGACAATATGATGCTAGCATAAGGATAGACATACAGATCAATGAAATACAATTGAGAGTTAAATAAACCCACGTGTTTGTGGTCAGCTTTTTTTTTTTTCATAAGGGTGCCTAGATGATTTACTAGAGGGGAAAATGGTCTTTTCAACAACTTGTGCTGGATCAAAATAAATAGCATCACCCTTACTTCACATCATATACAAAAATTAACTCAAAATTGATCATAGACCTAAAAATCAGACCTAAAATTATAAAACTCTCAGAAGAAAGTATAGGAGTAAATCTTCATGACCTTGGATTTGGCCGTGGATTCTTAGCTATGACAACAAAAGCATGCGCCACAAAAGAATAAAGAGATATATTAACTTCACCAAAATTAGAAACTTTATGTTTCAAAGGACACCACCTAGAAAGTGAAAAGACAGCCCACAGAATAAGAGAAAATACTTGCAAATCATATTCAATGATAAAGACATATATCTGGACTCTATAAATAACTCTATATTAAAAAGACAATGGAATTTAAAAATGGACAACGGATCTGAATAGATATGTCTTCAAACAAACGATATTGAGCACCTGAAAAGTTTTAGCTCTGATATTTAGGTCTATGATCCATTTTTAGTTAGTTTTTGTATATGATGTGAAGTAAGGGTGCTCAATATCGTTTGTTATCAGGTAAATGCAAAGTAGAACTATACTGAGATACCACTCCACACCCACTAGGTTGCCTATAATGGAGAAGCCAGATAATCAAAAAGGTTTAGGAAGCTGTGGAGAAATCAGAATCCCCATTTACTTCTGTTGGGAATGTAAAATGGTATAGCCACTTTGAAAAACAGTCTGGTAGTTCCTCAAATGGTTAAGTACCGAGTTACTTTGTGACCCAGCAGTTTCACTCATAAATATGTATATCCAAAAAAAATGAAAACATATGTCCACTTGTACATTAATATTTATAGCAGTACTATTCATTGTAGCCGAAAGACAGACTTATTCACCAACCAGTAGATGGATTAAAAATTTTTGATATATCCATACAATGGGACATTATTTGGCAATGAAGAGGCATGAAGTACTGATATATGCTGTAGCATAGATAAATCTTAAAAACATTATTTTAAGTGTAAGAAATCAATCACAAAAGTCACATATTATTTCACTTATATGAAATGCCCAGAATGTTTAAATCTATAGAGACAGAAAACAGATTAGTGGTTGCTTAGGGAGATAAAATGAGCTATGATAATGGTTGCACAACTCTGTGAATATACTAAAAACTATTGAATAGTATGCTTTAAATGGGTGAATTGTATAGTGTGTGAATGATATGACAATAAAGCTGTTAGTTTAAGAAAACAAACACATGAGATTAATCAGTTTTTTTTTTTTTTAAGTTTAATTCAGCTAAAGAAATAAACTGCACCAAAAGAGAGGTTATAAAAGTTTTGCTCTGTGAAAGACAAGGCTGCTATATGTTCCTTATCCACTAGCCTCATGCCATGGAAAAACATTATTCACTACCTAAAATTGATTAATTTAAGTTCTTGTTCATCATATGTTTTGTGTTACTGCTGTAATGGATTGCAGTTTCTGAAAATTTTCTTATTCTTAGAGAAAGCACTTTTTTTTTTTTCTGACTCCTTATATAGAATGTGTCCAAAACAATATAACAAAAGTTTAGTAGCATTTGGAGCATATTGAGTTTTCTTGATGTTTTTGCATTATTTTTGTGTACAAATATGCAGTTTTAAGGATTCAGCTAAATATTTAAAGAATACAAATATTCTTTTGATACTTAGCTATCTTTTGAAAGGAAGATAGCATTACAAATAACCTTTTTACATATATATTTGGCTAATTTTCAGCAAAGATAAATTGTTCGTGGTATCTTGTTTGCTAGTTATATATTTGTGATAGGCTAGAAAGGATATGCTTATGAATTTTTAAAAAATCAATCTTCCTGTTTGTAAATCAGCTGAATTTATAAAGACTTTCTTTTGTCAGTATATGACAGTGTTTGCAGGAATAAGATGGTGTAGTGTTTTTGAATATGGACTCTTTTCTAAGAAAAAGACATAACTTCACATGTATTGTTTTAATTTTAAGTATGAAACATAGACTTTTAAATTTTTTATATTTTCTTAAAATGGGAGATAGGTATACTTTAGAGTAAAACAAAAGCTCAGAACTATTTTATTTTGAAAAATAACAAAAAAGCATGTACATAACTTTAAGAAAAGAACATATTTTTCTAAATCAAAAGTGTTCAGAAAAATGAGGATCCAGATGGTCAATTCAGACACAGCGCGTAATGCTATAATTTTTCCTTCTAGTTAAAAGGCTGGCCACAGAGAACCTGCAGTACATGGTAAAAGCCTGCCAAGTGGGGTCAGAAGCAGAACCTTCCGCCCAGCTGACTTCTGTGTTTAGGTAACTGGAAAATATGCCAACTGGCAAGGAGACTATTGCCAGCCATTTGACAGCCAACATGTTTTTTAAATAACTAATTATCCAAAACATAATGTGTTACTACTTGTTTATAGTATTTCAATTATTGTATTTTTGGCAGTAGTTTTGTTACATTGGGTTGTTTTACTGAAAAATAAAGTGCCAGGGGAAAAATAAGTGACCAAACTCAAAATTGCCTGTGAATTTAGTAAGGAAGGATCTTGCATGAACAGTCATGTGTCTCTTAATAACAGAGACATGTCCTGAAAAATGTGACATTAGGTGACTTCATCATTGTGCAAACATCAAACAGAGGGTACTTACACAAAACTAGATGGCATAGCCTATTACACACCTAGGTGATATGGTATAGCCTATTGTTCCTAGGCTGCAAACCTGCACAGCATGTCACTGTACTGAATACTGAACTAATTTGTAGCACTGTGTATTTGTATATATAAACATATTAAATACAGAAAATATACAGTAAAAATACAATATTATAATTTTAGGGAACCACTGTCATATGTCTGACCTCTCACTGAAACATCATTATATGGCCCATGACAGTATTTGAGAGGAAGAGATAGGAAATGTGCGTAAAAATGACAGGTACACAGGCCTTCAGAGCTTGCTAAACATAGTACCCAGAATCCACTGTAGAAGTACATGTCACTGGTTTTTTAGCTTTAGATAACTGTATCTCCAGAAAGCTCCATTATGTTTAATTTGTGGAGCATGGACCTTATAGCAGTCTGTTGTTCACTTACAGATCCGATTTTTACAAGAATAGCAGTGTAACTTGTGGAATATTTTCTTTTTTTTCCCTGCCCTATCCTGTTTAGAGCCTTGTGCTGTTTGGGCAATATTTTTTTAGTATTTCTTTCTGAAGGCTCACCTTTATTATTCATATCTCTACCTTTTCCTTACCATGACAAATAATTTTTGTTCATTTCATTTACTCTATATTAGATCTTTGATTCCTCAGTTTTTTTTCTCATCACACAATTGGTACTCATTGAATGTTTACAGTTTATTTATTGTGCTCACTTGATAATGGTAGATTTGTTAAAATTGTGAAACCCAGGGAGGGGAAAAGAGGATTTTATATGATCAAAGATTGAAAGTTTGTTGTTTACAATTTTAAAAGGCCTTATGGATCTAAAGTTTTGGTTTAGTTCAGGAGCATAAAAATATGCTATGAATAACTTACTTTTTTCATTAAAAATATTGTTTGATTTATCTGAGTTATGAAGGACTAAAAAGTAACTAGAAAATCTGACTTTTTCCCACTTTTACTGTCTTCTACATTATTCCCATCCAGATTTTATTTATTTATATATATATATTTTTTTTTAGAAAGCAGGATTTATTGAGAGGACAGAGAAGCTCCCACAGTGGGAGAGGGCCCGAAGGGGTTGCCCCCACCAGATTTTAATATGCATAGTATAGCAAAAAAAAAAAAGTTCCTAGGATTAAATTATTTTCCCCTTGTTCTCCCTCCTGGGATTCCAACTGGTCCCTCCCTTCAACCCCCAGTGCCTTCATTGTGATCTGGCTTAAAGAGTTAAAAATATTTTTTGCTATCACATGTAGATTCTTGTATTAATCTTACATGAAATGATCTTTCTTATGCTCAGGATATAGCTGTTTGCCATGTAGTTGCCAGCACACGGAATATCCCCAGAAAGCAATCCTAAGTAACCTGTTTTACTTTCAGGCAGTTTATCCAAGATTATGGTATGAAGTACGATTGTCAAGTTTATAGCATTTTAGAAACAGTGGTAACAGTGGACCAGTATGTTGTCATCCACTTGATTTCTACCCTCACTGAGTCTCTGAAGGATTCAGAGAGGAAATGGGGCCTTGGCAGAAATACTGCACAAAGGTACGTTTGATAATTTAATTATATTCTTTTGGGCAATGATTTTAAAATCTATATTTCATTTTATAGAAATGGCTTATTTTCTTACTCCTAAAAATTAGCGGTGTGTTCTTTTGAGGTGAAAAATATGTCAGTAGTCTGTTACCAGTTTTACAAAGTATGAATAGAAAACATGGCTTATCAACAAACAGCAGAATCAATACATCTATTTGCTTGTTTTTCCTTTCAAAGTGACCACTTTTAAAAAGCTGTATTTTTCAACAATGCTTCTATTAGTCAGAACACATTTAGTGATCCTCATTTAGAAGTAGACTTCAGAGCCTTAGGTGTCTTGTTTTTTTGTAAAATTTATGGTAGCAAATCATAACTCTTTGAGGGATGCTTGATTTATTGTGTCAGCTCTATCATATGTACCCAGTGAATGAGGTAAGTAACTCAATTAGGCAATATAGGTTTTGGTCAAAAATAGGTAATGCAGATTTTTTTCTTATAGGCTTGTAACCCAGTGGAAAATTGTGCTGGACTATTTGGAGTAATGCAACATTGTGGGAATCAGCCTATATATAGTTCCTAAAGAGATTGTTTTAGAGTATTCAGTACTCATACTAGAATATATATGGCCTAAAGTTGGAAAAGAATCAAAGTGCAGTTAACAACAGGGGTACATTCTGATAAATGTGTTGTTAGGCAATTTCATCATTGTGTAAACATCAAGGAATCAAGTAGATTGTACTTACACAGACCTAGACGGCATAGCCTACTACACACTTAGGTGATATGGTATAGCCTATTGTTCCTAGGCTACAAATCTGTACAGCATGTTACTGTACTGAATATTGTAGGCAATTGTTACACAGTGGGAAGCATGTATATCTAAACATTGACAAGGTACAGTAAAAATACAGTTTAAAGATTAAAAAATGGTATACCTATATATAGGGCACTTTAGCCATGAATGGAGCCTGCAGTACTGAAAGTTGCTCTGGATGAGTCAGCAAGTGAGTGCTGAATGAATGTAAAGGCCTAGGAAAATACTGAACACTACTGTAGACTTTATAACCACTGTACATTTACTAATCTTATAAAAGTATTTTTCTTTCTTCAGTAACAATTTAACCTTAGCTTACTGTAACTTTTTTAACCTTAAAAACTCTTATTTTAGCCAGGCTTGGTGGCTCAGCCTGTAGTCCTGTGCCTTGGGAGGCTGAGGTGAGTGGATTGCCTGAGCCCGCGGGTTCGAGACCCACTTGGGCAACTTGGCAAGACCTCATCTCTACAATAAATAAAAAATCAGCCGGGCGTGGTAGCGCGCGCCTGTAGTTCCAGCTACTTGGAAGGCTGAGGTGGAAGGATCGCCAGAGCCCAGCAGATCGAGGTTGCGGTGGCCGGGAGCGGCCACTGCACTCCAGTCTGGGCGATAGAGTGAGACTCCAACTCAAAAAAAAACCAAAAACCAAAAACTCTTACTTTTTAAAAAACATTTGTACTCTTTTGTTACAACATTTAGCTTAAAACACAAACACATACAACTATACAAAAATATTTTCTTTATATCCTTATTTCAGACTTTTTTTATTTTAAAATTTTTTTAAATTTTATCTTTTTAACACACATTGGGGTAGGCCTACATGGAGTCAAGATTGTCAGTATCACTGTCTCCCACTCCACATCTTTTCCCACTGTAAGATCTTCTGGGACAGTAACATGCATAGATCTGTCAGGATAACAATACCTTCTTCTTGAATACCTTCAGGAGGACCTGCCTGAGGGTATTTTATAGTTAACTTTTTTTAGTAAGTAGAGGGAGGAATATACTCTAACAAAAGTATATTCAATAAAATCAGTGTAAATCAGTAACAGTTTATTATTATCAAGCATTATATGCTGTATGTAATTGTATGCTCTACATTTTTATATGGCTGGCAACATAGTCGATTTGTTCATACATCACTATAAACATATAAATAATGTGTTGTACTATGACAATACAATAGCTACAACAAAACTAGGCAGTAGGAATTTTTCAGCTCCATTGTAATCTTGTGGCGCCACCATCATTGATTGTAACATCATTATGCAGCACATGACTATACTTTGTGTGTATCTACACATATGCATTATCTAGTAAATATGCATAGTCCAATTTTTAACTGAAGATTTTTAAGTATAAAATGCCATTTTTGAGATTTTGCTTGGAGACGTGACTATTGGTTATAACTTTAGCCAACTAATGGAATCCATCTTTTCAATATAGTAAATGGGGGGAAAAAATGGAAAGACCATCCTTGTATAGCATTTCTATGCCAGATGGAGCATCTCTTTTCTTTTCCTTCGTAGTAAATTGGCTAGCCTCTTAGAGTTTTTTAGAGAAGATTAGATCACTTAAAATTGTAGCTTTGAAGAAATGGTATTTACTGTCATGTTACAAAACAAGTTTGTGTAAAGACCTGTAACTTCTGGTTTTTTTCTGAGCAATCTTTGTGTGAGTGAAAAAACTGAAGCGATTTCATATGAACCATCCTATTGTAATATGTTGTTGGGACAGATGTCCTGCCAGCCGACTACCTTGTGCTGCATCAGCTGAGAGGGCTGGTGTTAAAGATCTGCATAGTATAGATGTTTAGACTAAAAAAAAATTATCGCCAGAAAATCTTCTAAAAAACGTCTTAAATATAGGGAAGTACTAGAGAATCTAAGAGGAGAAACAAGATTTTATTTTCAAACATTGCTATGTCAAAGAATTGAAGACGATAAGAGGTATATATACTGAAATTGCTACATGGATCTATTTTACGGTCACAGAATTTTTTTTTAATACTTGTGTTTGTGACATAAGTCTTCCTATTTTTATTATACCATCATTGTCCTTAAACAGTATTTCATGAACATATTTCATGACCTACGAGCATTGTAATATTTCAGAAAGTTAATGAACTTCTACACGCCAGTTTTAGTCTACATTTTGAATATAAAAATCATACATAAAAAACTGAATAAATCTTAACATCTAAGTTTACTCACAACAGATATAAAGCATTATTTTTTAAGAAGTAGTGTGCTAATCTGGATGGATAGATAGGCATAACTTGTAAATATTTAAATGTAAAATAATGGAAAGGGTAATAAATATATTTACTTTTCTTTTTTCTTAAACAGGGAAGCCTATAGCAAACTTTTATCTCACCTAGGACAGGTGGGACAAGATGAGATACGGCGACTAGAAGATGATAGTACCTAAAACAGTGTGTGATTCATCCTCTCTATTGGTTATCACTCTCTAAAGCCACTCTGTACCACTCCCAACTCCTTCTTTTAATTAATTGTATGACATTCTGATAAAAATTGTTAGGATTTTTTTTCTTACATGCCTATAAGCGAGAAGCAATAAGTAAAGCAATAAAGGTTAATTAGCAACTATGTAATAGGATCCTTGGAACTTTGCAGAACTGCATTTTATTTTTTAAGAGATTTTTGTTAAAGAGACTTTCTAACTGGGAGTGGTTTCTGTGTATGAGGGTTAAGCAGATTTGTACTGCTTCATCCATGGACTTTTTACTGTAATGGAACTTCCTTCTTTTCTGCCTTGTGACTGATTTATCATGTTTATATTTTATTTTTACAAGTTACATTTTAATATGATACTTTTTCAAATTACCTGACAGCCCTATTTCAATTTTTCCTGGACAGGGGTATTGGAAAATGCTAATTGTATATTTGTTTTCCTTTTTTATATGTGTGAAGCAAGTTAATAAATAAAACCCTTACAAAGTACACTCAACTGTGTTAGGGATGAGACAAAATCTATCTAAAAGATTATACAGATAATAATTTTAAAATGTTCTAAACTTATGTCAACAATGTGTATGCTTATGTTGCAAGAGTTGCCAGATTTTTTCTCTAGTAATCCTTTCTTTTGGAGTTGTCATTTAAAAAAATCAGGAGGAAGAAATACAAGAGCCTTTAAGAGAGAATAAATAATAATATTCTAGAAAAGCTTACTATTGCTAATAACAATGGTGGTCTGAGAAGTCAGCTGATCTATCTCCCTGCTCTTCAGAGATTCTTATAGCCTGGCATCTTATTCAGGGAACCTGTTTAGTTTCTTTTAACAACTGTGCTTCAACTTTTTAACTCTGTCTTATCCAGATTGTTTACTTTTCCAATTGGGTCTTGTCTTTGACTCCTTTTTTGTGGGGGGCATTATTTAATAGAGTTTTAGTCCTAGTTTTGGGAACCCAACTGGGTCTCAAACTTAGCTCTGCTTTGTGACTTGTAGCTAGTTTACCTAACCTTTCTAAGACTTAATTTCTTCATGGAGTAAAAAGAATAATAATCCCTTTACTATTGTACAATGTTATTATGAGAATTAATGGGATAATGTATGTGAAAATATTTAATGGCCCATATTCTGTTTAGAGGTGTATAGACATGAATGCTGTATTACTTGTGTACAATAAAAAAAGAACACCTCTCAGTTTTGTTCATCTTTCTCTAATGATATGTCCTAGATGAAGATCTGATATGTCCTAGATGAAGATCCTACTTTTTTCAATTTTTAAAATTTAAAAAATTTTTTCAAGTTGGAGGCTCACTCTGTTGCCCGGGGTGGAGTGCAGTGGTATGACCACGACTTACTGCAGCCTTGACCTTTTGAACCCAGGTGTTTCTTTCACCTCAACCTTCCAATTAGCTGGGACTACAGATATGAACCACAATGCCCAGCTAATTTTATTTTGTAGAGACAAGGTCTTGCTATGTTGCCTAGAATGGTCTGGCACTCGTAGGCTCCAACATCCTCTTGCCTTAGCCTCCCAAAGTGCTGGTATTACAGGTGTAAGCTACCATGCCTGGCCAGTGTTTTTTGTTTTGTTTTGTTTTGTTGCATGTCTTGTTTGCTAACTTTGAAGTGATTTGTTTCCTTCTTGGGATTATAGTCTTCATCATGGTTTTACTGTTCTCTAAAGAAAACATTTCAATTTAGCTAGGTGCACACCTGTATTCACAGCTGAGGCAGAAGGATGGCCTGAGTTCGCGAGGTAAAGGCTGTGGTGAGCTGTGATCGTGCCACTGCATCACAGCCTGGGCAAAAGTGAGATTCCAATCCAAAAAAAAAAAAAAAAAGTTAAAAAACAAAACATTTCAAACCTTTTTTGGTTCAAGAAGCATCTTTCAAAAGGAAATACATTGCAGTAAACATTCTGTAGTTAATAGCACTCTCCTAATAGTAATCCATGGAATCCAAAGGAGTATATGTTATTTTCATGACATACATAGCCTAATTTACCCCCAATTCAACTTCATCAAATGGAACAAATGAACGCTTCTTTCAGGCTGTTTAATGAGTTTCAAAGAAACTCATTGAGTTTCTTTTCATTATGACAGTGACTTACTTATCAAACAAATAATGTATTGCTTTACAAGTTTCTGCAATGAAAGAAGTTTATCCATTTAGGGTGATGCCATTAAAGACGTTGTGTATGTGTGTGTGTATGTCTCTCTGTATATATGCATATTGTACACATAATTTTTAATTTCCAAAAGATATCAATCAAGATATCTTTTAGAGCCTTCCTTCTTAAAGCATAAGGCTTTTAAGGGAGAGGAAAAGCTGTTACCTAATCATGTATTAGTACATAGATGATAGATGGCTATGGCTATGAATAACCAAAGTTTGTACTTAAAAATCAGTAACAGCAAAAATGTGTGTGTGTAAGTGTGTGTGTTTTGAATTTATGTATAAGTAAAATTTCAAAGAAGTTGTTTTTATAATTTTAGTAAAAAAAGTATGACTCAGTTCTTTTTTCTTTTTTTCTTTTTTTTTTTTTTTTGAGTTGGAGTCTCACTCTGTCGCCCAGACTGGAGTGCAATGGCCGCTCCCTGCCACTGCAGCCTCGACCTGCTGGGCTCCGGCGATCCTTCCGCCTCAGCCTTCCAAGTAGCTGGAACTACAGGCACGCGCTACCACGCCCAGCTGATTTTTGATTTATTGGAGAGATGAGGTCTCGCCAAGTTGCCCAGGCAGGTCTTGAACCCACGGGCTCAGGCAATCCACTCACCTCAGCCTCCCAAAGCGCAGGATTACAGGCTGAGCCACTGAGCCTGGCTATGGCTCAGTTCTTAAACATCTTCACTGATCCTTCACTTGTTATTACTGTAGTCTTGCCTCCTTCCATTCCCAGACTCTGAGTACCCTTATACCCGCTTCTTTAATATCTCTTTTCCCCCAAATATGCTTTAATTTTTGAGGCTGCTTCTTCCATTATTGTAATGTAAGCCATTCTCTTTTGGTCAAATCTAAGAGTTTCTTCTCATTTCTCATGTGTTTTGGCCTGTGATATTTGTATTTTTCTTCATCTTCCTTTCCTCAATGATACTGTCCTTTCCTATGTGGTTGACCCTTGAACAACACAGGTTTGAATTGCATGGATCCACTTATATGTGGATCAAAAATACAGTATTTGTGGTATGCAAAACCCAAGTATATGGAGGGCTAGTTTTTTGTGTACCAGGGCTCACAGAGGTAACTGCAGGACTTGAGTATGCATGGATTTGGGGAGTTGCAGTGCGTCCTAGAATCAATTCCACAAATACTGAGCAATAACTGTACTGTATCTTGAGAGCACCTTCATGATCTTCTTTCTTGTACCAAGTAGTAGTAAGATCTGGCCCTTTATCAACTCTGGCTCAACATTCTGCTAGTAGTGAACTGATAACACTCATGATGTTGTCTCTCAAATCTATTTCTAGTGTGAATTTCTTTCTAAACCTCTTTAGTTGGATTCTCCTGAAATCTTAAGATAACAACGTCAAACTACCCATGTCATCTTGTATCTCATGTAGCTCCTGCTTTCATTTTCTGCCTATTTTCTCAAAATACACTATGTTCTCAAGCTATTTAGCCTAGAAACATCAGAGCATCTAAATTCTTCATTCTTCCTCCACTTCCACTTTCAGTTGGTTACCAGTGCAGGCTCTTAGGCTTTCTTCTTCTTCTTCCTCTTCCTCTTCCTCCTCCTCCTCCTCTCCTCTTCCTCTTCCTTCTGCAGTCCCCTGCATCCAAACTGTTTTCTTCTGTTGACCACTATAGTTGTTTTATCTTATTAAACCTCTGATTTCCTTTCCTAAAGGGCAGCTTACATGCTGTTCTGAAATGTGTGTTCCTAAAATACTACATTCCCCTTGTTACTATTCTGCTGAAAGACCTCCAGTCACTTCTCATTGTTTAGAAGCTGACATTCAAACTCTTCAGTTTGACATTCAAACTCTTCAGTCTTGAGACTTTCTGCTATCCATCTGATTGTGCCTTTTTTTTTTTCAAACGTACCTCTCCAAACAAGACTCTTAGCAGCTTTCTCTAATTGCCACGTTCATTCTACACTCAGCCATATTCAGCTTGCTAGTTGGAACATCACCCTTCCTATAGAAACCTAAGACATAAATGGGAAGAAAATTTGCTAACACATTTTTGATACATCAGTATTAGAGTCAAATAATATCTATAAAATAAAAGATGGAGTATAAAAGATGATTGAAGGACAGCAGAGTGAAAAAAGGGGTTTATTAAGCATTTGGATTTGGTTATGGCTTAGATTTCAATTTAACATTTAATTAGAAGGTTTCCATGGGGTTTGGAAACATGGAGGACTGTGGAAAAATCATTCAGCATTGAGTTCATTTGCATCAGAAGAATTTCACAGCTTAAAATTTTAATGTCTTTACCTATCCCTACTATATTTTCTTCTTAAGCATATTTAGCTTTTTCTACCTTGGCATCTATTTAAGAAAATTATTTGTGAGCCTTACACTGTTTGTAGTTTTCATCACCCATTATTATTGTCTTCTTCCATGCTTTATCACAAATTTTTAAAGCTATTTTGTTCTTAAAGAATTACATGGACCTGTTTCCATGTATTTTCACAAAGTCTTTGACAGTTAAGATTATATGTTACATAAAAATTTGACAAGCTTCTGCAGCTGGGGAAAGCCTGTCAGAAGTCTGCCTTCCCTAAACCCTACATATTATAGCACTCATTTTCAAAGATAAAAGGTAGATATCATAGAAACCTCACCAAAAGTTGTGTCATCTGTACTAAACCACTGCTTTTTGATTGATAGACTTTTTATATAAACCTTACATTTTCCAAAAACTGTTCTCTTGCTTACTTACCCCTCTTAGAGTTAAAAAATGCTTTGTCAGACAAGCGTGTAGTATGCCAGCATAAATAACATGCTTTATTTGGTTGTGAACCTAGCAAAGTAGCATATTCTTTACAAATTTAATAAGATATGAGATTTGTATTTTGATTCTGTGATAACCTGAATGGTGAGGTTACCAAAATCAGTATCCAGTGATTGGAATGGACCAATTTCTAGTTAATAAAAATTTGAGTGTGTGCTGTTGGTTATGCAGTGTATTGCATTTGTGAATTGTGCTTTTAGAAAAATTGTAGACATTCTGATTTTATACACATAGTTTTAAGTTATTTGTGCATGTAATAAAGATTAATGATATGTAAATAAAAAAGATATATATATTTAACTTGTGTCCTTGATTATTCAGCTTTTTTGTAACAGATGCACATTTAGAAACTAAAATAAAAGCCTTGTGATGTGGAGGAACAATTTCTGTCTTATTCCTGTTTTTTTTATATTTTGTGATAAAACAATAGAAAGGTTTTCAAATATTAAGATAACTGAAGAGAATGTGATGTATGTGTTGTTAAGGTAAGATGAAAATATGAAGGAAAAAAATATGAAAAGTACCCTAATCAAAACCTAATTGGCATTTTGTTATTAAGGATCTAAGGAGATTTTTCATTGTACAAACCCAGTATTTGAGAAATTCATGTCTTTTCTGTTGTTTTCTCCTACAGCAAGAGGAACTGCTACGATCTGTGTAGTAGCTTTTCATTTTCTTTCTTAAATTATAATCTTGAAGTGTTGTTTTAAATGTTTGGAAACCTCATGGTCTTCTTATAGAAAATCACATTAGTGATAGTAATTTACATATAAATACAATATGGCCGCTAATTCAAGAGTAAAAATGAAAGATGAATTACGATAGGGTAGTTCACTTAAATAGAAAATATATATTTGAATAGTTTCAATGGAATTTGGTTTATATGACCAGACATAGTTTAATAGAACTTTTATTTATCTTACTATTGATACTTTGAGGAAATGGACACTAATTATGTGTCTGTGTTTTTTTCTCTTCAGGGAAGAGACGTATTTTGATGCTGCTCTTTGGCTATAGCTGTAAAGGATGTTTTTGAACTCCACAAAACTTTTAAAAATTCTGATTTAGTTCTCTAATATTAGTGAATAATACATGATGAAGATCACCAAGGAGGGGTTTGATAATATATGCTGATTTGTTTGATATGAATACTTAGAAATCTATACAGAAATAATCAAGGGTAGTCTCAGGCTGCCTTTCCATTATAAGCCATGCAAGCTTATTTTTAGAGCTTTTCCCTTTCACTGATTGGATGTTGGGTCTGGGAATACAAATAGATTGTAACGATTTTATAAGGTAAAACTAGTGGAGGGAAAATTCATATGCCAAATAGAAAAATTAGTACACCTGAAATACTTCTTGCTTATATCCTTGTTGAAAAGATTTCTGAAATATTGGGATTCGTTTTCTTGGCTTGGTAAGGCATTTAAAAATTTTAGTTTAGCTGGCTTATACCTTTCAAAGAAGCTGTCATTCTAAATATTGATTATCAATATCAGTTTTTGCTATTCAGAACTGTCTAAATATTCTTAAGGGTTTTTTTGTCTAAATTCCTGTTCTTTTTAAAATTTACTTTTTTCCTTCTAGTCTCCTTCCTGCCCTTTAATCTGAATAACCAGAAGTCATGTATATTTTAAAAATAATGTTTTATGTATCATGTAACAATATACAAAGTTAGTGAAAGATTCTTTTTTTTCACTTTTGATTACTAAAAATGGATACATGAATAAAATGACAATTTCCTCTAAGAGGGGGATTGCTGAATGATTAAACTATCAAGGGAAAAAGAGTCAAAGTCAAGTCTTCTTTTAATAAGATGATCTAGGTCCTGAAGAGGTTAGGGAAAGGGGAAAAAAACACTTCACATTTTGCTTGTTGACTTTGTTCAAATGTGATTATTAAGTTGTTTTATTTATTTTTTTGTTATAGACAAAGCAAACCCAAAAACTTAGCCCAAAAAAGAATTCTTATGCATTATTAAAAGTGGGAGTAATAAAATATGTATTGGTGGTAGAGAAGAATCCCACAAGCACTCGAGATTGACATAACCTTTAACAAAATGGAAAAACTTTTATTAGAACTGCCAATTCTGGGTTCAAATTTATGTCACAGCACTTTATGGTACTATAATTAGTACAAGCAAATTTTTTTTAGCTTTAAAATGTCATTTTTCACTAAATGATTTTAAATGAGACATTTGAGTTAATTGAGGCAAGGATTTGTATGAGTTTATATCTCTTTGGTTTTGGTAAACTTCCTATTTTCTAATTAGTGTGTCTCTTTCAAATGCTTTTCAGAATCATTTATCCCATAACATGTTTTCCAAGTTTTATCAAGTAATTTTTAAACTTCAAAAATAATCCCCCTGTTCAGTGACAGTGTTCCAAAGGCAGTCAAATACCTTGTATTGTGCCTTTTTTTTTCTCTTGGGCAAAGTGCTTCAAGGCATTTGTTTAATCCTCACAATGCTCTTTTGAATTAATACGGAAGTCAGTAATTATGCAGCTTAAAAAGGTGAGAAAACAAGCATTGTAAAGTTAGGTTCTGACCCAAGGTCAGAGTAACCCAGTGAAATATCTGGGTATTCCAATTGCTGTTCCAGTGTACTTTTATTATTCTTATCACCTTGAATAAAATATGGCATTTAAAAATTTATGATGTCATAATGCTGAGTCTCTACTGAGCAGGGCTGCATAATGTTAAATTTTAAAAAGAAAAATTACAAACCCAAGTTTAAGTAGTAAAGGGATTAAGTACGGGAGCTTTTTTTTTTTAAAATAAGATCATTGATGCCATTGTGAAGTAAATTGCCTCACTAACAGTGTCATGTTCTAGACGGTGCTGATTAGAAAAAGTGTGCGAAGACTGCTTTTAAGACCCATGGAATAATAATGTACCATTAAGTTGGCACTAAGCTAAACCACAATAAAAGTCATACATATTGTATTATATGTTGACATACACTGAGAAGAGTGACAAGAGTTTTCAATAATGTATTTTAGAAAATTGTTCATTTTTTGGATAATATTTATCTGAATATAAGACCTATAAAACAAGACAAACATTGAGCACTGAGTCTTTTCATGCCCAGTATCCAAAAGTCAGGGCTATATTTTTCCTCCGGTCATGATGGTGACTAACAGAGCATTGGCTTTTCAGATGGTGCCAATCCTGTGATGAGGCACTTGAAGAGTCTGAAGGTTAGGACATGTGAAATACGGAGCTGGAAGGAAGCATGCTGCTATTCCATTGGAAGCAAAAGGGAGTGTAGGCCCATAGAACACTTCTTCTTTGCCTTCTCTGCTTACATCCAATACCTACAAGAGAGGAAGAGGAGAATCCTGTACATCAGTGATGGTTGCTCAGAATAAAGCTCTGTACACGTTAAAGGAAGCCTGAACTTAAATTCAGTTATTCTGCCATCACCATAACTTCGGAGTTATTTTTCTTGCTAGGATGGTACCAGAAATATTTATTAGCTCCCCTAAATGCTGCACTATAATGTTTCTTTGTGTACATATACACACATATTTATAATCAATCTTCAGGACAGTGAAGAGGTGAGTAGCATCATCTTCACTTAATAAAACTGCCTCAGACTATTTAGATAACTTGCCCAAAGGCGTTAGTAGGTAGTGTCATAATGTTGGCTTACAAATCCTTGTCTGTAAGATGAAGAAAACAAGACACTTTCAGCTTTGTTGTGAAAAACGGTACCAGTATCTGGAATGTAGTAGATTACGGTAACAGCAGGTTCAAAATTGGTTCAGTCAATTCTGGAAATCTTCCCCCTGTCATTTCCCATTCAAACTGGAGTTCTATCTCTTCTATAGCACAATTCCTTTGTTAAGTCTGTGACTGCTGTCGCCTGAATCTGGCTTAAAACTTAGTACTAGGAAAATTCTTTCTTCAGGAAAACTCATTTGTCAAACCTATTAAGTTCATGCAAGTCCTCAGTCATCTTACTCTCTAACTTCATTTAAAACCTTCCTCCCTTGGATTTCATGATTTTAAAATAAATACAAGTTTGTCACTGATATTGTTCTATTACAATCTACCTTGGTCCTTTTTCCTTCACCTGCCTCCTGGATATAGCTGTACCCTAAAATTCCAACCACAGACCTCTCGATACCCTTCTTTAGTGATTGTGTCCACTCTCATGCCTTCATCTACCACCTGTGTGGATAATTCCAAAACTTTCTTTTTTTTTGAGTTGGAGTCTCCATCGCCCAGGCTGGTGTGCTGGAGTGCAGTGGCCTGCTCACAGCCACCCCAGCTTCAACCTGCTGGACTCCGGTGATTCTTCCGCCTCAGCCTTCCAAGTAACTGGGACTACAGGTGCATGCTACCACACCTGGCTAATTTTTTTGACTTATTGTAGAGACGAGGTCTTGCCATGTTGCCCAGGCTGGTCTCAAACCCTCAGGCTCAGGCAATCCACTCGCCTCAGCCTCCCAAAGTGCTGGGATTACAGACTGAGCCACCGAACCCAGCCAATTCCTAAACTTTCAACTGCAATAATACTTATTGTATATGAAAAAAATAGATGAAATTTGGGGATCCAAGCTCTGAGAGGAGGAAGTCACAAAGTCCTAGAATAAAGGAAAGATCAAACTTTTAGCCATTTTTCCCACAAATGAATATTTAGCTGTCCCAGTCCATTTATTGAACAACATACCTTGTCACTACTAACTTAAAATAAATTTTATGTACTAGATATGAACCTTTTCTCTGTTGTTAATATATGTATTTTCTTGCAGTATCATATTTACAGTTGTTTTGACTGAGTAAGGTAAGATTTTCCCATTCATTTTCAAAAATTTCTTACTTATTCTTACACATTTACTTTCCTAGAGAAATTTTAAGATCAAGACAAATATCACTTCCCCACCCTGTGAGAAAAAGGAAAATCCTAGTGGGATTTTGCTTAGTATTTCCTTAAATATAGAAAGTAAATTAGAGATTAATATTTACCACAACTATATAGTTTAGTACTGTCTTCAAATTATAGAGAAGAAAACTGAGATACAGCGAAAATTAAGTGACTTTCTCAAGGTCACACAACCAGTAAGTGGTGGAGCTGGTACTTGAGCCCAAGGATGCAAACCCAGAAAGAACAAGGATTTCGTGCCATCCATGGTATCTCTCCCCACAAGTGAAAACACTTTTAGAAAGCAGAAACCAGTGAGATAATCATCCAGAGAACTTTTGTCTGGTTCCCTGGGCCAACAGAGACTGCATATGTTAAGCAGATGTAATGTTTTTAATCTGAGAAGGGAAAAGGAAGCATTGGCAGTTTTTCTCCAAAACACTCCCCTGTAAACTGGCTGAAAGAAGGCATTTGGGAGAAAACAGTGCCAGCTTGGCAGCAGATCCTCCAGCCAAAAGGAAATAATAGTAAATGAAGAGAACAGTGGAGGTGCTCTGGAAACAGACTAATCACTTGCACACTTACACAGCTGCTCCCGTATGTGCCACTTGTCATCCATAGCATGCCAGATGAGAGTCAAACCCCTGTGCCAGACATTTGCTTACACACCCATGAAAAAAACACAAGCAACTTCACTTGGATTGGAAATCTATTTCCAATATTTTCATGAGCTTTTGTTAATAACAAGTCCAAATCTCAATCTAATCGTAAGAGCATCTCAGCTTTTCTCTTGTTTAGGCTTTCCTTGTAATGGATCAAGTAGTCTGCTAAGTTAAGTAGCAGCAGGAAATAAAATAATATGTTTCCTCAACATCTCATGTGCCGTATCCCAGTGTGGCTGTATGCTACTAATGACAGTTAAATGAGCTTGGCTTGGGGTCCAGAAGGGGCAGTCCAATGACACAAATCATTGGATGGTGTTTTTGTGGGGGGCGGGGAGACTTTGGTCCTAAATGTTAATGGAATAATCACTGAACTATTTAAGTATGACCTTCATTAGGCAACCATGGTCTTGGATTGATGACACGTGGATTAATTTTAAGGATTATATAGATTTGTGACTTATGACAAAAAACTTCAACTTTGATATTTTTAGTATGTGTAAGATTTTCTCCATCACTCTCTTGTGCTTTTCAACCCGCTGGCTTGCACATAGAAGTTTCTACTGTTTAACCATTTTCTCATAGATATGATTCCAGTTTCCCATTATCTTCTGTTGGATAGTCTTCCAGCAAATAGTAAAGAAGTGGCCTTTTTTGAACATGTAGCTAGTCTTGCCATCCCTCAATATATTACAGTTAGTGCACTGAAATAGTTCTGTGGTCACCCATAAAATAAAATATCTGGATCTTAGTTCAGAATGAATGATAATATAACCTGTAACCAGTTGTCAGTAACTAAAATGAAAGACAAATGATAATACGATACGTCTATTATGCGTGAAGACCTCTGTTTCAAACATCTCTTTATGTGACAATTCATGTGCTTATATAAACACTGCATATTGATAGTAAAGACTTTTAAAGACTTTTATCAAATTTGTGCTTTGTAGGAGTGTGCCACCCAAGGGAATAAACAGCATTTGCCAAAGGACTGATTCTGTAGCTTGCTTCATTCAAAATGGCTACTGGAACACAAAAATACCCATCATGCTGATTTATTTATTTGTTTATTTTTTTGAGTTGGAGTCTCACTCTGTCGCCCAGACTGGAGTGCAGTGGCCGCTCCTGGCCACCGCAGCCTCAACCTGCTGGACTCCAGCCATCCTTCCGCCTCAGCCTTCCAAGTAGCTGGAACTACAGGCGCACGCTACCACGCCCGGCTAATTTTTTGGATTTATTGTAGAAATGAGGTCTCACCAAGTTGCCCAGGCGGGTCTCGAACCTGCGGGCTCGGGCAATCCACTCGCCTCAGCCTCCCAAAGTGCGAGATTACAGGCTGAGCCACTGAGCCTGGCTAATTTTTTTTTTTAAGCTAAGTACTAAAGTATATTACTGTACAAACTTAGAGGTGAAATTTATTCCACTAACATAAGCACTGATTTTTTTAAAGTTTAATCCCCTTTTGGAATAACCTTAATCCTGAGGATACTCGTGAATGTCCTCAGTGGTTTAAAATATACATCCCTTCATCTCTTGAGGACAGATTTTCTTGTTCGGGAATAGTCAGACGTCATTAGCAATTAATTAATGTATACGAATAGTGATTGTTCTAAAGAGAAGTTCTTTGGGGACAAAAAATGACATGACTGTGAAGTGTTTTTGTTTAATTTTCTGTCTTACAAGTTAACAGTCAAGACTACTACAAAACGGGATATGGAAAAATTTTGGACTATGGCAGCACTCGTCTCTTAAATTTGAAAGGCAAAGAGAATTTTCTTTGTTTCCTCATGATGTTATGACTTCAACTTGTTTTCTATTTCTTGCACTAATCTGATACTTAAGTTAGTAGAAATAACAAGGTCTGACAGTTTAGTCTGCAAACTTGCCACCATGTGTGTACATTGCCAGCATGGTACAAACAACTCAGGAAGGCTTCCTAACCTTGGTATGTCAGTGTCTCACAGCTGTGTTTGTGTTGACATGTGGTGGTGTCTTGTTGAGTGGCATTTATTATTGTTGCATGTTTTTGTGTGCCGTTGTGAGAATGTCGGTGCTTGTTAAACTCGGCAAGAGTGGAATCAGAATCAGGGACATATTTGTCCAAGTTCAAACGTTTTTCTGAGGGAAGAGAAAGCATCACTGTTGAAGAGAAGTCAGGACAGCCAGTAATGAGCAGAACTCACAAAAACATTGCAAAAATTTATAAAATCATGCGTCACAATTGTCAGCTAACTGCAAGAAGCATAGCAGACCAAATAAACATCTATAGAGAAACAGGAAAATCTAAACTGAAAATCCCGGCATGAGAAGGGTGTGTGCAAAAATGGTCCTGAAGGATCTCTTGCATCACGACAATGCACCAGCTCACACAGCACTGTCTGTGAGGGTGTTTTCAGCCAATAAATAAATAACTGTATTGGAACACCTTCCCTACTCACCTGATCTGGCCCCCAATGACTTTTTTCTTTACCCGTTGTTAAAGGAAATATTGAAGGGAAGACATTTTGATGAAGTTTAGAACATCGAGGGTAATGGGACAACAGCTCTGACGGCCATTCCAGAAAAATTGCTTTGCCAGGTGGATTAGGCGCTGGCATCAGTGCATAGCTTCCCAAGGGGAGTACTTCGAAGATGACCGAAGTGATACTCAGCAATGAAGTATGTAGCACTTTTTCTAGGGTGAGCTCATGAACTTGTCAGACCTTGTTTACCCATACATGCATTTAAAATTTACAACTTTACTTCATGATACATCCAAACTTACATCCATTGTGCAGGGAGTCAATGAATGGTCCCAAAGCCACTTTAAAAAGCGTTCCAGCCCTACAGAATCCTACCTGTTGCTTAGTTCAAAGTTTTACCAATTCTGAAAAGTAACAAAAAGTAACCCGAAAGATTATGAGGATGGTCAAATACCTGCTTGGATGAAGACTAGAAGCAAACTTTGGGAGAAAAGTTTGCCCATTTGTTGTTACCCAAAAGAAAGCTCTAGCACCAGGCAGCCATTAATTAATTCCCTTAAAGTCTTATGAGGACTTTTTGTGTCTTTGATAATTTTTTCTACTGTATTATGGTTTCCTAGTTCATTAGTTTTTTCCCTCATTTTTATTATCTCTCTCCTACCTTCTTTGAGTTTATTTTGGGTTCACTTTCTAATGTGTTTTATAATTTCCAGATGTATATGGGGTTTATTTAACTTTTTGTTAAGTTCTAACTTACTTGCATTGTATTTGAGATACATAATAATATATAATACTTAATTTTTGAAATGTATTAAAGTTGTCTTAACCTTAACCCTAGTGTACACTGGTTTTTAGAAATGTTCCATGTATGCTAAGAAAAATATATCCTAACTGTTCAATCCATAACCCATATCCAAGCTTATAATTACATTTTTTATGTCTACCCTACCCTTACTGATTTTTATTTTTACTTGATCTGCATACTAATGAAAGTATGCTATAACTGGGCATGGTGGCTTACTCCTGTAATCCCAGCACTTTGGGAGGCCTAGGTAGGAGGACTGCTTGAGCCCAGAAATTTGAGACTAGCCTAGGCAACATAATGAGACTTCATCTCGACAAAAAAAAAAACTACAAAAAATTAGCTAGGCGTGATGGAGTGTGCCTATAGTTCCAGCTACCCAGGAGGCTGAAGCAGAAGAATCACCTGAGCCCAGTAGGTAAAGGCTGTGGTGAGCTGTGATCGTGCTACTGCACTCTGGCCTGGGCAACAGAGTGAAATCCTGACTCAAAATAAGAAGAAGAAGAAGAAGAAGAATTTAAAAATCCCCTGACAAGCCTCTGGCAAGTTAAATCAAGAGAAGAAAAGAAACTATTATGAATATAAAGGGAACTAGAACTCAAGATAGCGAAGCAACTATACGTTAGCAATGTTAAAAACTTAGATAACATGGAAATGTTTCTTGAAAAAAATATATGTACTTTATGATATGTGGCTGAACAAGAAAGAAAAAGCTTGAATACTTCTGCAACTATTGTGAATATTGATGCAGTTGTTAAAAACCTTCCCACAAAGATGAGGCTAGGTAATAAGAGCAATGATATACTTTTTCAGGAGGTCAGGAGAAAGGTCAGGGCTAACACATGTCAGTAGAGAACATGTAAAACAGAAAACTCTGGCAATAATTGTAAAATAACAGGAATAACACCGTGAATAGATGTATAGCAACAAAGGCCATTTGCTGTTCTGGAAGGCCCAGCTGGCACCTTGCCCAGCCTGGGCTGCTCACAGGCTGATGCGCCAGGGCTATTCTTTGGGGCAAAAGCTGTCTCTGTCAGACCATTCATAAACTACAACTGCTCATGGCTTCTTCCAGGAAGGAAGAACGCCTCTATAGGCGGCTGGCATCTGTGGAAATGAATGAACTGCCATATAGAAAACACGGCCACGTCATGAAAAGGAGGCATTTGTACAATCTTGGGGGTGTGAAGGAACCAAAAGTTTTTAGAATTTTTGTGACTCTGAGATAGGGAAAGTTGTCCCAGTTTTCCCAGTTTCAGAATATATTCCATATATTTTCAAAGCTCGTCATCATCTTTATTTCCAGGCGGGCTCAATAATGTATTAGGCATCATTTGTAGGATGCAGGATGAAGTTTAGTGGCTGAACTAGCCCCCCAGAAAAAGAGGGACGCTGAGCCCCTTTCTCCATGTAAATATCTCTTCCGTAGCAGCGTTGCAAAGCGTAACCTCACGGATCCACTTGAACAAACTTCAAAAGGAACTCCCGCCACTCACCTGGATACAAGCCAGAGGCTCATTTGTCCAAATTGAATATCCACCAACTAAATATATTCTCCCATTATGGACAGCAACTCCAGATTCATTTTGGCCTAAAGTAAAGAGAATTGAATAAAAAGAAAAAAGTAAATCTATTTCCTACATGTTTTAATTAACCCTTTTGCCACCGAGGGATACAATTTCCCCCTGTGGCACACTTGTGTACTCTGTGGGATTTCTGAGGCAACTAATCACTGCCTCCCAGTACTCAGAAGAATTAACTGCTAATTCTCAGAGAATGAATCTGTGCCGGGTCAGAACCAGGCCGAAACATGTATTAGCTAGCCAAGTTAGTAAATATAGCTTTAAACACAGCGACAGTGCCATGTGGAACGAACAGTCCTGTACTGTGTTGTATGCCATTAATTTATAGTGGTGGAAATAAGGTGTGTTTTAGAAATGCAGAACACCTCTTGTACCCACAAATGCTTTTCAGGCAAGTGCTTACGTTTGCAAAGTAACAGCCGTAACCCCAAGAAGCCAGTAAAGCAGAGCCATGCCTGTAACATGCCCCAAATGAAGACAAATGGCAGAAAAGATTGATAAAGTTGCTACCCTTCCTTTCTTTACATACACAACAGTTTTAAGATTATATTAAAGTTCCTGAGCTGGGACCAGCCAGGATAATCCCCAGAAACTGACAAGCCAAAGTGATGAAAGGTTTCCCCTCCCATTTCAAAAAAAAAAAAAAAAAAGACAGAATAACTCACTACCACATATTCTTCCCTGGAGGCCATCAGAGAGTAAAAGAGTCTCTTTTTATTGATGGGCTGACACAGGATTGACTGGAGTAATAAATAAGCTGGATCCTGCAGCAGGCAGAATCACAGATCCAGGATCGAGGGCCTACAGTACCACTCAAACTAATAGTTAAGTCCTTGTCAGTGGGCCTCAGATATCATTTTTGCAAAAACAGGAGCTCAATCGGAAGCATCTACACCTCTGGAGAGGCTCCCAACGTCACCTCCCGCAGCAGCAGGTGTGAGTGATTGAGTGTCCACTCAACTTATTGAAATGTCTTCTGATCCAACCCACTATTGTGAGTTTGGGAATTTCTCATTATTTGAGCAGCCCCGGAAGGGATCTGATCACTTGTGTAACGCAAGCTGACGAGGGAGAAAAAGCCTTTCACTCCATTACAGAACGAGGAATACATAGTTCATCGCATTCCTTTCATTCATTTTTGGGATGATGATGGTCCACACCTAGTATTGCCCCATAGTAATACTTGGAATGGGTACGTGTGGCCAGAAATGCAGCCACATCTCTGGGCACAGAACTCCTTTAAGGTTTCATTTCTAGGAGAACACACCCAGAAACAGTATCTGACAGTGACAAATAACGAAGACCATTCTGCTGAACTCCTGAACTCACAAGAAATAAAAGACCAAAAGCAGTGAGAAGTAAAAAAATAAATTGCCTCTGTAAAGAGTTATTAACTCTTTCAAGTGCCTGGTTTCTCCTACCTCTATCAAAGGTCTTAAGCTAATATTGATTGATGAAAATGGACTTGACATGCCTCTTTTATCCACATGAGGACGAGCATAAAGGTAACACGGGTCCCGAGATCCTAGATGCTCAGCCACCTGAGGGAGTCTAGTTTTATTATGACATAAATAATGCACGCCTTTCTGGTTAACACATGCAAGTTGTTCTACCATTGGGCACTTCATATTTCGAGGTGCACTAAAGATGTTTAAGAAACAAGTTTGGTGACTTCTTGAATCTCAGCTTTACTTAACCGAAGGTACTTGCCAGTCAACAGGTTGAAATTACAACGCGTCCACTGGTCAGTATCTATGCTGTAAGAATCTATGTGGCGCACGAGGATCCGGTCATTATTGTAGTCTAGGTCATTGCCGCCAAGAACATAAAGCTTCCTCTGGACAGCAGCCATGGAATGGTAGACTCTCCTCTGCAGCATGGGGCTGCGGCTTATCCACTTATTCTGAAAAAAAAAGAAAAAGAAAAAGAAATTCAAGTGCATTCTGTTAATAGGAGACTTCCACGTCAGAAAACATCAGTGGGCGCCTCAGTAGAAGTGGGAACCCTCATGTTTATCAGTCACATTCTATTTGAGGTTGTTTTATATGTTAGAAAGTGCGGACTTTGTATGTGAGAACAAGTACAAAAGAGACACATATTTCTTCTTCCTTTTTTTTTAATTGACTCAGAATCTCACTCTGTGACCCAGGCTGGAGTGCAATGGTGCGAGCATGGCTCACCACAGCCTCAAACTCCTGGGCTCAGGCAGTCCTTATGCCTCCGCCTCCTGAGTAGCTGGGACTATAGGTCTGGCGTATCGTTTGCTTTTTTGTAGAGGTGAGGTTTCACCATGTGGCCCAGGCTGGTCTAGAGCCTCTGGGCTCTGCAATCCTCTCGCCTTGGCCTCCTAAAGTGCTGGAATTACAGGCGTGAGCCACCACACCTGGCTCAACACTTTTAAAAAATGCTTGTGATGTGAACCATTGGGTACCTGAGGCCCCTGGGTAAACTGGAGGAAGAGTGGCTTTGCTGTTCTTTCCAAAGTTAACCTCCTGAGATCAGAAGAAGAGCTAAGATTCTGTCTGGCATCCTTCCTTTGTATCAGCTCCCTTGAACATATTATAATCACATCGTATGCCAGATTGGGAGAAGTTATTTCTAGTGACACATTTATTTGTTTTGGTAGAAGGCCAAGTTTTATAAGATAACTTTAAGGAATGGTGAAGCCTTCAATATTTGGTTCTAGGTCATCCTCAATAATGAGAAATGTATGCTCAAACTTTCTTAAAAGAAGTCTCTTATTGTAAAATGAGATGAAAATCGAATGTCAACTAAGTAATGCACAAGTAAGTAAATAAAGCAATGAACAGGTAAGTAAACCTATTTTCTCTCTACATAAGCACTAAACATACAGGAAGAACCCAGACTTCTTTTTGCCACGAAAAATCTGGATTTGGGCCAGAAAAAAAATCATATGATATTTTGAATACACAGAATATCACCATTTCTCAAAACTAAGAGAAGCAGCAATAAACAACAACATTTTGTATAAACATCGGTCCATTCACTAATAGGCATATATACTAGCTCATTTCTATTATAATTTATCTTTTAAAGATACACTCCAGAAAAAAGTGGTTTATACAGTTTGCAAGGGTTGCATTTATCTTCTCCCCATTTGAGCATGTCATGATAAGAACTTCCTTCCAATCAAAAATCTTCTTTAATAGAATAGTCAGGCCTTTTTTTCAACTATTGCTAAGAAATATCTTTTATATACTCATATTATGCATGAGTGAATTTAACTCAAAACTCTGGTGATGCTTTTCTTAGGTGCTTTCTATAAGACAACCTATTACAGTACTAGGAATCAGTGTTTGCATTAGCAGTCCAGTCCCCTGCCACAAAACTATGGATGCCATCTGGTTTGCAAAGCCTGCCTGCATCCCCTGATTATATCTTTAGCTTCCTTCACTGCAGTGCCTGCCAGGTGAGCCGCCAACCGCTGCAAAGGCAAAGAAACAGAAAGGCCTGGTGGGGTCATTCCTAATAAGCTAGCGTGTGAATACTAATCAGTGGTGGGGAAGCAGAGGTCACCCAGCCTGCCTGTTGGCAGGTAGCGATGTGCTCTGTGGCAGATGGCAGGCATTATCGACTCTCCACAAAGGCCTAGAAGAGAAATAAGCACCAAGGCTGAATGATAGAGTTATTGAGATTCTGAGCAAGATGCAAGCAGATGTGATGTTTGCCAGTACCCACCGTAAACAATATGCCAGCAGAATTTTTAAAAAGAGCATGTGTGTACAAACATGAAACAGAACTCATTTGAGAAATGTTAACACCTTCTTCCTCCTTAACCACGTGTGCACCAAACTCAAGCAACTGCAATTAATGATTCCCTCTCGAGACAGGTGACCCACGGACATTTGGTCTCTGAAATCTACAGCTTCTAATGACATCGGGAAACACTTGCGAAGAGAGAAATGCCTTCATTAAATTCAGCATCAAGTAATTGTTAAAAGGATACCACATACGCCGGGGTCACTCTGGACATACATTTGGTGGCCAACGCTGCCAGACTGCCAAAGCCAACCTGTTGTTCCACGTCCCATTATATTCATCTGATGAATATTCAACATCCAAATGAAATCATTTTGGAATATTGTCATAATCAAGAAAAATATTTACATTTCCAAAATCACAGTAATGGCTACATTCATCAGACATTTGCCAAGTTCAAAAATATTTTGGTGGAAGGAAAAGAGAATAAAAAAGGTTCTTGGAGCCGGGCTTGGTGGCTCAGCCTGTAATTCCGCGCCTTGGGAGGCTGAGGTGAGTGGATTGCCTGAGCCCGCGGGTTTGAGACCTGCCTGGGCAGGCGAAACCTCATCTCTACAACAAATCAAAAAAGTTAGCCGGGCGTGGTAGCGCACGCCTGTAGTTCCAGCTACTCGGAAGGCTGAGGCGGAAGGATCGCCGGAGCCCAGCAGGTCGAGGCTGCGGTGGCCGGGAGCGGCCACTGCACTCCAGTCTGGGCGACGGAGTGAGACGCCAACTCAAA
>CAUYQG010064026.1:0-15838 GCA_963574415.1 Tarsius wallacei
TTGACCTGCTGGGCTCCGGCGATCCTTCCGCCTCAGACTTCCAAGTAGCCGGAATTACAGACATGCGCTACCATGCCCGGATGATTTTTTGATTTATTGTAGAGATGAGGTCTCGCCAAGTTGCCCAGGTGGGTCTCCAACTCACGGGCTCAGGCAATCCACTCACCTCAGCCTCCCAAAGCGCGGGATTACAGGCTGAGCCACCGAGCCCGGCTCAAACTAATTTTAAAAAGATAACATTTAAACTATCAGATTATGATCTGCATATAAAAAAGAAGATGAAAACAGTTATTAAAAAGTGAAACCAACACTCAAATACATAGTTGGTCATAGTGTAAGCAGTTGAAACCTTTTTTTTTTTGTAGTTGGAGTCTCATTCTGTTGCCCAGACTGAAGGGTAGTGGCACACTCATGGCCACCCCCAGCGTTGACCTGCTGGGCTCCAGCAATCTTTCCACCTTAGTCTTCCAAGGAGCTAGAACTACAGGTGTGTGCTACCATGCCCAGCTTCCTCTGTGATTTAAGGTCTGGCCTTGGGTATTGCTGTTTCTACAGTGAGAGTAGATGTCTTATATTCAACTTGTTGACTGAAAACATTTTATTCATGATCAGGGACTGTGGAAAGAAGTAATTAAAATGGAGTGAATAAGCACAATTAAACTATAGTAGAACTATAACTAGTAGAAACACAAGAGAGAACCTTGTCCTGTTAGTGAAATGATTTTTAACCTGTATTTTTAGATGAAACTTCCTGGGACACTCTGTATCCTGTCTTTTGTGTATTGGGACACAATTTTTGCTAAATAAAACCACCATCTCTAGAGCTACTACTTGAATGTTTTTTTGCAGTGATTTCTGCAGGAAAAACTCCCTTCTGTCCACCTCCCCTGACCCTGCACGCCCTCACTGTGCGGCTGGCCTGGGGACTGATTGAGTGAAATCATGTTTGTATTTCTTTTTTCCCCAGTAACGTGTTTGAGGTATATGTCCTGAACTTGGCAGAAAATTGATCACACCAGATCAATTCCCAGCCTGGTGTTTACAGGTGAAAAGAGTTTTCAAGTCTCAGGCTCTGAGTTATGTACCAGGGCCCCCCTCTCCTAAGTTCTAAGGCACAACTATTCATCTTATGGTTTTATCAGTGTAATATTTAATCCCAGAAATGGGGTGGTATTAAATGCCACCCTGAGTTTGTGCAAGGACTGCCCTTGAGTCACAGTGTAGGAACCAGATCTCTTTTCTCTCACCTCCTTTCCCTCTGCCCTATTCCCATCCCCTCATTCCTGGTCCCCCACCCCCATCACTTTCTCCTCTTCTCTCTTTCCCTTTCCCTGTTCTCCTTACCATTTCCTCCTTCTTTACAAGAAAGGATTTTGAGGTACCGTACCCATAGTTTCCAGAGTGCTCACCCTCTCATGTCCTGCAAAATCATGGCATAAGAAAGTAACAGAAAAAGAGTTCAGAGCCAAGGAAGCTTTCACAGTTCTTAGGCAGATATTAAGCTTTAAATATTGGGTGCCCTGACAAAAACAGCTCCAAACATGCCAACAAACCCACAGTCCAGGAACAAAAAGGTAGCAAATGTGCATGTTAGATGTGTTTAGCTGACCCCCTCTACTCAGAATCCCCACACCCATAACTGTGGATGAGACAAGACAGCTGCTCCCTCAGATGGAATTTGGAAACCTGTCTTTGGACTGAGAAGGGTACAAGCCCATCCCAGATAGACAGGTACTTCCACCACACATGAGCCCTCCTGGTCCCCTCTCTTCACAGTGCTCCCAGGGAGCCCCTTCACAGTGCTCCCAGGGAGCCTCTGCTCGCTGAGGGCTGCCCCCACCACTTCTTCCACACATAAAACTTGACAGTCTAAGCAGATTCGGGCAACAGCTGGGTTGTCCACAGGGAGTACTTCCGGTCACTGTCTCCTCTTCTGGAGCAGGAAGCTGGGACTTTGAATAGAATGGCATCTATCCAAGTGAGCCCATCCCTCTGGGACACTGAGACTTAGGGGAGGTGTTGCCTTTTGGGAAATCCATCTGGTTCTGTGAGAATCTGTTACACTCTTTGCCCCAGGTAAGACATTTACTAGCTTTCTGTGACACTTGGCTGTATATTGTCATTCAAATTTTAATGTAAGCTATTATTTATTTATTTGATTATATACATGTTATAGTTAAGTAGTCATTATAGAGATTTTGAAGAATAATTAAAGCCACAAAGAAGAAAAAAATAAATTGAAATCCTATAGCTCTGAGATGACCACTGTTGATAGTTTGATATCTTTGTTTCTAACATTTGATATGCTTAAAATTTACATCTTTTTCTTTACCAATATGGGATTATACTACACAGACTGTTTTATAGCTTTGCTTTTCTCATTTAACGTTGCTCTCTGAGCATTTTTCCATTTCATTAAATATTTTTCTATAACATAATTCCATTGGCTAGAGAGTATCCTGCCACATGAAAAAGTCCTATTTTTGGACTTTAATTAAGACGTTTCCAGTGGCTTATTATAAATATTGAAATCAGCATCTTCATGGATAAATCACACATCAAATCCCTGATGACTTCCTTAGGACAAATGCTTGGAAAGAGATGTGCACATTTGATACATATTGTAACATTACCAGTCAAGTAGAGTATACCTGTTTATAGTCCAACCCCAGTTCCTCAACTAGAGAATGAGTTCTTTGAGGTTCACTAATATGTAGTTCCCCATAGTCCCTGGCAATGTTGGGCATACAGTGCAAACAATAAACATAAAGGTAATTCCACTTGTCCAACTTATTGAGTAATCATTTGGTTAATTACTAAGTAATTATCCAAGCTCCCCATGCTACCTTCTCTTGCTTTCATGCTATAGACGCACTAAATAGGTGTGGTCACTGGGCTAAATATTGATTATAGGTGACTCTGACCAAAAGCCTTATATTATCTCAAAACTGATTCAAAATAGCCAACACAAATGTAAGGTCACAGCAGGAAGTGTCAGGTTAAAAGAATTTGGGGTCTAGCATATGGATTGGAAACTTCTTATTTACTATGTTACTAATAAGCAGTCGTAACAAATGAATTGATCACCCTTCCCAGAGAGAAAAGGGGTTGAGGTTGTGGTTTGGGGTATGGGCTGCATCAGGGACTTTGTGATCACCCAGGCTCTGTGCTATAATACAGAGCACTACTGGATGAGTGGAATGTTGTTGCAAATTCTACTATGGGGCCAGTGCCACTTCAGTCAATAAACCAAGCCTGTTCTCTCATGAAGAAACCATTCTCTTATCCATCCTTTTCTCTCACTGCTCCATATTTCTCTGGAGCACTTGTCTCTATGAGCTGTTATCACTGGGCGGTATTTTTTTTTTTTTTTTTTTTTTGAGTTGGAGTCTCACTCCATAACCCAGGCTGGAGTGCAGTGGTATGCTCACAGCCACCCCATCGTTGACCTGCTGGGCTCAGGTGATCCTTCTGCCTCCGCCTTCCAGGTAGCTGGAACTACAGACACATGCTTCTATGCCCGGCTAATTTTTAATTTATTGTAGAGAGGAAGTCTAGCCAAGTTGTCCGGGCTGGTCTCGAGCCCGTTGGCTCAGGCAATCCATTCCCCTCGGCCTCCCAAAGTGCTGGAATTACAGACTGAGCCACTGAGCCCAGCCCCTGGGTGGTATCTTAAAAGAGCTATCATGTTTCTCAAAAACACTGTGTCCTGCCTTGTGCTTGTTTTTAAGATCTGTTTGTCCCCTTGCCAAGATGTCTGCAGTGGTCTCTATCCAGCCTCCCTACACTTCCTTCTCTCTCCTGGTAGAAATCATTGCACAGTTTTTATAAGATTCTTCCTAAATCAAGGCCTTAATCTAGTCCTGCCACCCACCCATTCCCAAATTGTCCAGGATTTCCCTTGTTGTTTTACTGTACATTCAAACGTCTCTTCCCAGCAAGAAAAACCTTCCACAAAATGATGCCAACTAACATTCCTTCTTTGAGTGCTGCCTTACAGTACCCAGTCCAGCTCTTCATGATCCCTTGTGTGTATATACTCTTTGCTTTCAGCCAACACATGCCTTTGCTCAAAACGCTCTGTTTGCTTGGAACGCCTATTCTGTTTGAGACAGTCCATCTTAATAATCAATTATTTGTCCAATTCTCCTGTGCTTATTTATACACTCTTTGGGTATAGAAACTTTATACACTCTTTGGGTATAGAAACTGAGTCTTAACCATCATAAAACTCCTCTCAGACATACAGTTGCATTGGTAGGCAAGAGAGGACCCAGATGTCATGTTATTTTTAGGAGACGTCTTTGCATTCAACTTATGAGTCAATGGTACAAAAACTGTGTTTGTTTTTGTATTCAATGTGTTATTTTTTCTTAAGGAAGGAAAAAAAAAAGAGTATAGAGTGCTGGGTACAGTGACGTATACCTGTAATCTCAACTACTACAAGGAGGGCTGGCAGCGGGATCACTTGAGCCTAGGAGTTCAAAGGTAGCCTGGGAAACATAGCAAGATCCTGTCTCTGGAAAAAATAAGTATTTTTTAAAAAGAATATCGATTGTGTTTGACTCTGGAATGTGCCCAGTGGCATCAGGTTATATCACCCATGCCTCACGCCTTGCACACAGATTGAAAATTGAAGAGAGCAGCATCATAAAACTTGTTGCTGGTAGCTTGTAGCTTTGCTGGAGTGAGAAGGCATGTGAGGTGAGGCTGTGGACTCTCCCTTCTACTGCCAAGTCACACCCAGCTGGTCTTGTGTTTTCCTGACTGCCTGGTGACATGTGCAAACTAGTGATGGGGTATGAGTAAGGAAGTCAGCACGTAGCTGGCAACTGCAGCACATCTAAAGTAGGGCTTACCAACCAATCCCTGCAGGCGTGGAGTCTGATGTCAACATCCCGAGGCTGGGTGCTGAGGTTCTCAGGAGCCAGAGGTTGCTCTCATAAATATAACATCTGCTCAAGACCTTGAGCTTTCATTGCTTCCTTCCTACAGATGGAATTTTATATGGTTGTTTTCCTTTATTTTCTACTTTCTTACTTTTCCCTATATATCCAGAAGTCAAAAGCAAAGCAAAACCTTTTCTTGGGTTTTGTTGGCCTTAATTATTAGGTTAAAACCAGAGAAACAAATGTGACTCATTTGAGAAGAATGCATCTGTACACATGGAATATCTTACACATAGATGAAACAGTCAGAACAAGCGAGATTTTAGGTAAATCTGAAAACATAAGAATTCATAAAGCTGTTTATGTTCGGTGCTGCAAGACAGCACTCAAAGAAGGAATGTTAGTCGGCATCATTTTGTGGAAGGTTTTTCTTGCTGGGAAGAGACGTTTGAATGTACAGTAAAACAACAAGGGAAATCTTGGACGATTTGGGAATGGGTGGGTGGTAGGACTAGATAAAGGCTTGACTTATGCTTTTAGTTTGTAGATGAGGAAAGTTAGGCTTGGGAAAAAAACAAGACATCACAGAGCTGGTGAATGCAAGAACGGAGCCTCAAAACCAGGTGTTTTGACTTTGAGTTCAAATGTAAAAGTCAATACAGTCAGCTCGTTTCAGGGAAGCTCACTTTCCACCCACACTCCCAAGCACACCCATAATAGTCCCCTACAGTTATTCTAGCAGTTAGCATTATTTCCAATATTTTTCAACTGCAGTGCTATGAGTATGGTCTTGTTGATCAGTTGACTTGTTATTATTCAGTGCATATAGTTTCATGTGTATTGTTTTTCTTTCAAATTTATGAAGCCCACTAGAACAATTTTTTTAATCTAAATCTCTACATTCCCTCTCCTAAGCCGTTTTCTTTTCTTTCTTTCTTTCTTTCTTTTTCCTTTTTTTTTTTTTTTTTTGGTTTATTTGTGTTTTTCCTTGATTTTGAGCATCTTACACCTCAGTTTTATCAACTCTGACTTACTCTGGGGAGGCAATTCTCTGTTAAAAATATGTTTACTGTATCTCTCTTGTCTGCCAAAAATATGTTTACTGTATCTCTCTCGGATAATAAAGACAATATGGTGCACAATATCCCTCAAGACTGTAGGGTTCTGATACATTTTTCTCTTTGTAGCAGCACTTCCAAAATTTTCAGGGACATTTCTCTAAGATAAAAGTAAAGATTTAATCCTGGAAATATTTTAGTAAAAAATAAAGATTTTTTTTACTATTATAAAACTTTCAGTAGAATTCATACATGTTTAGAAACTCCATATGCGAAATCATATCCACACACACACAAAACTAGCTAGAGATGAAATTTCAGGCAACCCTCTTTCCTGCCCCCACCCCACAACTGCTCGCATCTGCAAGTAGGAGTGGGCATGGCTTGGTGTGGGGGAAGTTGCAGACAGTGTCAGGACAGGGACACCTAGAGAACAGGGAGCATGAGGCAAGTCAGAGTTTTCCAGAGGGGTGGGAAACCAAGCATCACATACTGCTCTCCATGTGAAAATACAGAGACCAGGGAGCCAGGAGGAATTATGGATTTGAGTCTCAGAGCCAAGAAGACATGGGAGATGAGAACAGGAAAGAAGTCCGGATAGAAAGAGGGCTTGTTTGCCAGGAACGGCAAGACACTCCTTAGCATACCTTTTAGACCCTCCTGAAAGTCGGTACCTGTGAGGTGAGTGAGCCTGGATTTCCTCAAGAGCCAGAGGATAATCACTAGTGACATTCACCAATGAGGATATATATTTTATATAGTCAAATAATACATAAATCTTTAGTGTTTTCAACTCAAACTAACAATTAGTACATTGCTTTAGGAAAACTACTGCCTCCTTGACATACCAGAGAAATCTCACAACTAGGTGTGTAGGCAGATGATAGGGCCACTTGAGGTTCTGGTATCTAAGCATGAAATACCTAAGGTGACACTGACTCTCTTAAAGCTTCTAAACAAAATGGGTGAAGTCTGATCCCTACATAATTAAATGCTGAGATTCTCCCAGAGCCAAGACCCATCTGGACCCTTCTGGAACCTTCTCAGAGGATTTTTTTAGGAAGCAGAGGAATGTATTCTTTCTGTCTTGCCAGATTGAACATAATAGCTTCTGAACCTCTCATTTAGCTCTTACTTGCTAACAGTTTTATCAAGAGTACATATTCTCTACTTGTTGTTGTTGTTTTGGGGTTGAAACAAGGTCCTATTCTGTCCCCTAGTCTGGGGTACAGTGGTGTGATCATAGCTCACTACAATCTCAAACCTCTGGTCTCAAGGGATCCTCCTGCCTCAGCCTCCTATGCAGCTGAAACTATAGGCGTGTATCACCATGCCCAGCTAATTTTTTAAAAATCTTTTTGTAGAGATGGGGTCTTGCTGTGTTGCCCAGGCTGGTCTCCAACTTGAGGCCTCAAGTAATTCTCCTGCCTTGGCTTCCCAAAGCACTGTAATGTAGGCTTAAGCCACTGAGCCAGCCCCACATTTTCTGGTTTGATATAATTTTTAAAAGGAGGGAGGAGGGAGACCTAGGGAGACTTAAAGATAATGTATTTAAATTAAAAACAACAAAACCTCTGTATCGTGACCTTGGATAATTAAATACTATTTGGGGATCTTGGTCTCCTGACCAAAAAGTTGGAATTATATCTGTTCTGCTAACTTTACAGGCTAGTAATGAGACTCAGTCTAACAAACATGAAAATTCTTTGAACATCTTCCATACAGCAGGAACTATCACTGTGGCTCAAGCTCTCTGAAAACAAATTCTTCAGTGGACTACTTAGTGACATATTTTGCTACCGTTTTATTTCTGTTCATTTCTAGGGGTGCTCATTTAAATCTCTCACCAGAGAGGTATAAAGATGGATGCTGTGTGTCTTATTCCCTTCTCTAGGGAATATGCAGACCGCATCACTCCCAAGGGCTGTGATCAAGGGAGTCACCACATACCCACCACACTGCAGGCTCTTCTGGCCTAAGACCCTTTCCCACCAGAAGTTGCTATTTAAATTGTTATGAAAAAATAAAAGTGGCCCCAACCCTGCAACTACCTGAATCAGAAGCCAAAATGGAAGATGTTTTCAAAAAGCGAGTAACTAGAGCGACCTCTCTGTGTTCCTATTGTAAATAGCCACACTGTAGATGGGCTCTTTCTGTCAGGCAGCCAGACCTTCCCTCTCTGCTTCCTTGTCAAAAGCTGGGGAACCTCTCAGAGATGAGTTCAGTAAATTCTAAGGATGACCAAGCTTTTCTACTTTAACTGAGGTAATTGATTAGACCCAGAAACTTCGAGCTAAAACAAAGAGTCTCGAAGCCAGAGTTCCAAGTTGTTGTCTGTTTGGCCTTTATTTTCCCTCACCCCTACAAAAAATGCCATTCAAATCCCAAAGAGAAGGAGAAGGGGCGGGGGGGCGGGGGGGAAGAAGCCCATGGCAATCTTTGAGCATGCTCCCACTCCACCTGGACCCAGGAGAACTTAGCCTACCATTGGCCTTGCTAAGAATGGTCCTTACAGTGGACACAAGCAAAAAGTAGCCCTTCAAGGGAGAAGCATGCAAGTTTGGGGAAGTGTCAGTGCCTAATCTTTCATCCTTTCCCTATAGTGATGGCAGAATGGTTTTGTACTCTTAGAAAACTAGAAGAAAAGTCCTTGGAATCTCAAACTTTCTTGGACGTCTACCTGCCTAGCCAGAGTCTACCTTATCTAACCTTTTCTTGAAGCAAAGGATATTAAGAGAGATACATAGGCCTCAACCCTTTTAAAGAGAAAAGCAAAGAAAAGCACACAAGACTGGTGCTCCCATTTTCTGAGCTACTTGTAGAAAGATCTTTGATTTTGTCTCTTAAATATTACATGACAAGGTAGTAGGGAAAGGCATTATATGATTTTCGGTAATGAAGATAATTCTGTTGGGATTTAAGGGTCAAAAGGGGGGAACCAAAGTGGGGAAACCATTTAAATGAGACCAACTGGATCATTTAGGCAGGAAGGACCCAATGGCTACCAAATACCAGGCTTTGAGGCAAAGAGATAACCTATTTGCAATAAACAAGAGCAGAGAGTGACAGGCCAAAGGGACAGATCTACACAGATGCCGAGCAGCAAGTGTGTTTGTGTGCGTGCTCTGTCATAACGTGGTGATGGGTTGACTCTGAGCATAAGCCAAGGGTGAAGATCTAAGAAAGCACTGGGAGAGCCTAGACCAGCAGAGAGATGGGTTCGAATCCCAGTCTCCCCACCAACTACATCTGACCTTGGGAATGTTCTGTACACTCCCTGTGTACATATCTCATCTGTAGCATAGAGACAGTCGTAGTGCCTACTGCAGAAAAAAGAAATGGAATTTATCTCATAGGGTTTATTTCATGAGGATTAAGTGAGTTCACATATAAAGCTGAAGCCCAGTTCCTGGCACATAGTTAATGCTCAGCTTTAACTAGTGTTAGTACTGCTAAATGTGCACCTCACAGGGATGTTAAAAGGACAGAATGAAACCATGTATGTGACATACATGGCACAGAGCTTAGCACATAGGACTTACTCAACAAAGAGCTATTACAGAAAACTAGACAAAAGTCCGTGTTATGGGCATGTAGGGAGCAAAGAGCCAGAGGGTGAAAAGCAAGCATGTTAGAATCAGGATCCATCCTGAAAGACCCAGCCTTGGCTGAAAGGACTCAGGTTGGGAGAGCAGAGACATAGAAAGGCAGACCAGGCAGAGGGAGGGGTTAGGAATCCAGGCTGACAGACAGCAAAGGGGGGACAGCAACCAGTTTTGAATAAACATTTGCCCAGAAAGTCACCAGTTACAAACTTCCTGTGATAAGAGGCCAGTTCCTAAGTCTGGCCAGGCTATGACCCCCATGTCTTGTTTGAATAGGGATACAGACAGAACTGATGTCCATTGCTAAGTGAAAGGTTTATCCATAATCGAGGTCAGATTCCTGTCAGGGATAAAGAAATCACTTCCATGTTTGCCACAGCCTAATAGATGAATGAATCTATTTTTTAAGCGAAACAGGCATCCATGCTACAAGCTAGCCGGACACTGTCCTCCCCAAACAGGGAACCTGCTACCACCACCGGTGTTGTAGAGAATGCGAGCTGCGGGTGGGGCTTTCTTGTTAAAAGGGAGGAAATTGAAAACATGGTTTTTAGCCTCATCGTAGTCTTGGTTGTTGACCAAGATGTGATTTAGCCTGGAGCTTTCATTATCTTAGAAAAATCAGCACAAAGAGGGTTGCTTGTGATAGTGAATTACCTGACCTTCATGTTTAAATGCCCATGGTTTCTATTCGAAGCACATTTTAGATGCATTTTCATCCTCACCTACTTTAAAATGGGCAAAGTAGGTAGAATCTACTTTCATTTATGTTGCATATAGGTCAAATGAGTATATACACCAGAGAAACATATCCTAAAATACACTGAGGTCTGGCTGGCAAAGCAAAGTCATGGCCTTTCCAAAACTCTGAATTTTGACCACAAATGATGTTTTGCTTTTTAAGGTATTCTCACAGGCTTTATGTAGCACTCCCCAAAGTGAGTCCCTGACTCTGTTTCCTAGAGAAGAAATCTTGGCTCTCTTTGGATGTATGATATGAGTCTAACTATGTAGTTCTCATAAAGATCATTTCAGAAACATACAACCCAAGGCTCTGTGGTGAAGACAGAGGAAAAGGGGCGGAGGCAAAGTTTGCGGTTGCTTGCCACAGCCAGGAACCACAGTCTTCTCAAAAACATCCACCCATAACTAATTCATGCAGTGAGATCACCTGAGCCATCTTTACTATCCTAATTACCACAACGTGCTTCTGCCTGGATATCACTGGAGTGTTTTAAAAGATGTATAGGGCTGAAAGAATGTTCACCTAACTTTATATATTAAAGATAATGGATTTAACTTCTCACTTGGAAGTCACAATAAGAATGAAGAAATTAACAATCAGAGATGGCTTTTCGGAATGAGATGCCATTGGAGACTTTTTTACACTGTGCTGTGTGACATTACAAGATCTCCTGAGTCCTGCGACATATGGGGAAAGCAGAATGCTTTAAGTCACGTTGGTGTTTAGCAGGCACATGAGATGGCCTTAAATATTTCATTAAAAAGAGACTACTTTGTGTTTTCTTCACTTAACAAGAAAGGTTGTAAACTTTTCTACATGAATGTATGCATTCCCCCACCATATATCCTACATAATATTTTTGTGATGATCACATTCAAGCTGAAGAATCTATCAAAGGTAAGAATGAGTGAAAGGAACCACAGGGCATAGCCAAATTAAAATTGTATGATTCATTAAAATCACCCACTAAGGCTGAGTTGTTGGGGTGGAAGCGGGTGAATCTGTGATTTACATGGAGCTCAGCCCTGCAGGCACCCATTTCTGTCAAGAGTCATGCAGGAGAAAAAAGCCCAGACATGTTATTCCGACGCTGGGTGGGATTTTTAGAAGGAAATCAAGTGTGTTCTGTACTGGGACTCACCTTTGGCAAAAGATTCGGGCAGAACAGACCTGTCTGAGCATGCTGTGTGCGTGCGTGACCTGCCATCTAGTGGTGAAGTGAACGTTGTGTGAATATAAAGGAAGACGGTCTTTTGTCTCTTCTGCCTCCACGCTCTCCACCACTTGAATTAGACAGTTCTAGAGCTTCAGTGCTGTAGGATAACTATTATTTGGGGGAAAAAAAGTATATATTTTCTTAGAAGCCATAGTTGAACATAAATTATTATGGGGAAAAATTCCCCATATAATTATTAAAGCCAAAAGCGGCAAATCAGCAACGTACATATGTGTTCTGTATGGCCCGGAGAGTACTCTCTTTTGTTTTATTTTGAGATTTGATATACAGTGTAGTGCACAAATCTTCATTATACAGCTTGATAAATTTTTACGTATGTATAACCCACGTAATCATCACCCAGATGAAGATATGGTAGTTTCCAGCCCCCCTCATCCCCTATACTGGTCAGTTAATCCTTATTCCAAACTCTTTCGCTACAGATTTGTAATGGCATCATTAAAGTTCCTCACAGAAATAATAAAATCCTATCATCACCTTTCAATAGTCTGTCCAAAAAGGAACAGTTTCCTCAGCAATAACATTCTGTAGTCAAACACTCTTTCCTAGGTTTACAATTTTTTGGAGTCCAGGTATCATACGGTCTCTCTCTCCCCAGTCTACATTCCTAATAGATTGCTTTTCTTACCAACCTTCTCACTGGGAGAGCTCTCCATTTGTTACACTGATTGTATTTTTCCAAGTGTCTCTGCAGGCAGCCAAGTCAATTTCAGAGAAATCCCATTACTTTGAGCAGCATCTCCAAAGTAATCAGAGGTGCCACTGTCATGGCAAAGCCTATGAAATTTCGATGCAGTGTTTCAGAAATTAATGTTAATGCCATGTCACCAGCGACTGCTCTGACACCCCGTTCAAATTAAGCCAAGCAGTGCATCAGTCCTAGTATCCTAATGGTGAAAAAGGTTTCTCGGCCTATAGTCCAGCAAAGGCCAATTTATAATGAATAGCATAATGCAATCATTGTTGCTGTTTATACAGGACCTCTTTCTATTCAAATGAAACTAAATTTTCTCTGAACATCAAAATATTTAGTATGTCAAGAAGCAGAGCTAGCTTTGAAACAAATTACCATTCCAGTGCTTTCTTGTGCTTATTTATTATTTGATTGCTATGTAAACAAATATACAATCAGCAAACATATCTAGTGAAGCTATTACTTCCAGGTGTTTCACAAGGTGCTGGAGATAGAAAAGGGTAAGGTGTACAAATCTTCCCTTGCTGCCACAGATTTGAGCCTTGTTTAGACCTGTAGTCCCCAGGCCTACAAACTGGTGTTTAGTGAGATCACTGCCGGTGGGTGTCTCACACACCTGTACTTCCAGCACTCAGAAAAGTCAAGACGGCAGGATTGCTTGAGGCCAGGAGTTTGATACCAGCTTGTGCAACCAAGTGAGACCCTGTCTCGAAAAGAAAAAAAAAAAAGCTAGCTGGGCATGTTGATGCATGCCTATAGTCCAGCTACTTGAAAGGCTGAAGTGGGAAGATCCCTGAAGCCCAGAAGTTCAGGATTACAGTGGGCTATGATTGAGCCAATGTACTCCAGCCTAAGCAACAGACCAAGACCTTGTCTCTAAAAATAATGAATTAACAACACTTTAAAAAAGAGATCACGGTTTCTTTGGATAATAAACAAGGCAGGAATGTAGGCGTTATCCTGATTTAGCCCTTTCCACAAATTACTTGTATTTTTCCTAGTTATTTGTTATGAATTTGCAAAATAGAAGAATGTAAAGAAGAAAATATAAAATTCCCTAATCCACCAAAGAAAGTCTACAATGGCTTTGATTAATTTATTTCAAAGAATCATAATTCCTTTTCTCTAGTGTGTGTGTATATTTTGTATAGTTGAGATGATACTTGTATTTGCCTCTGTCATTAGAAACCCTTGAAGCACATTTAATACTTTGAATGACTAAATTTTGGGGATAAGAATGAAAATTAATGTTTTAATTGTTCCCTGTTATGGAACATTTTGATTGTTTGCTGTTTTAAAAATATTTATAGAGGCTGGGTATGGTGGCTTATACCAGTAATCCCAGCACTTTGGGAAACCAAGGCAGGAGGATTGCTTGAGCCCTAGAATTTGAGACCAGCCTGGGCAACATAGTAAGACCTTGTCTCTACAAAAATAAAAAAAATTAACTGGGCACAGTGACATGTGCCTATAGTCCCAGCTACTTGGGTCACTGACTCAGGAGGATCCCCTGAGCTCAGGAGTTTGAGGCTGTGATCCTGCCACTGCACTTGAGCCTGGGCAACAGAATGAGACATGATACACACACACACACAATGAAATTTATAGATATTTTATGTCTGTGTATTTGAAATTGTGTGCCTTCCTGCTTCCAGAATAATGTTAAATAATAAAGGCGATACTGGTTGTCCATAGTTTATTCCTGATTTTAAAGGAAATAGTTCTGGTGTTCATTAATAGGTTGATTTGACAGGATTTAAAAAATCGTAGTAAGTCCTTTGAGTTCTTGTGGTTAAACAAGAACAAATGGAAATTGAACATTACTAAATGTCCTTGGTGCTACTGAAATAATAATTTGGCCTATGGATGTGATACATATAATATGTTTTCTAATGTTGGTCCCCCTTCCCCAAAGTGACGACTGCTATATTATGGGGCATTATATATTTAATGACTTCTCTGATTCAATTCTATCCCATTGTATTTAGGGTTTGAATGTATGTTTATTTTATATTGTTCTTTAAAGCCAACTAGCGTGGCAGGGTTAGAGACAAGCTCTGTGAATCTCATTCTAGTCTATAAACGGGGCTTGCTGAAAGTGGGGGTGGGACCTATTTATGTCTAGTTTGCATTTTTTCTTTACCTCTTATTCCAACTGCAATAATTGTGGTTTCTTTTTCCTTATGTGAATTCACAAAGTAATTTTATTAACCTCTCTCAAAGCACTCATCATACTGTATCTTACATTAAACTGACCTGTATATGAGTCTCCTGTTCTTGTAAGAATGGCCTATGTCTGAAATTCAAGAGTTTTCCATCCCTTCCCCTTAGCTACTAAGTGTTGTCCACCTAGCCTCTCCTATAGAGTCAGATCATCCAAGCAGTGCTACTGTGGCAGATGGTGGAAATGCACTTAATTTTCTTATGGACACCCTGAGGTCTCCAAACCAGTACTGTGGGAATTTAAGGAGGAAGGAGAGCAGAAAGCAGTGATTCCAAAGTCACTGTTGTGGGTGCTATGCTTCTCTGTGGCAGCAATATGAGTCCAGATGCCATGAGTCAGCCTTCGAGGGCTTGGGAGCAGACACAGAAAGAGGCCAGAGCAAAGCGCTAAAACCAGCCTTCAGTTTGGAGCAGACACAGAAAGGGACCAGAGCAAAGCACTAAAACCAGCCTTCAGTTTTGGCCTTCGGGAGCCAAACCTGAAGAGTAGTCATAGTGCTCCAGATAGTGGTTCCATTCCAGTTCTGATGGCAAATTATAAAGAGAACCAACTACTTCAAATAATTTTTCCATTAAAGCACATACCAGGGGGCACTCAAAAAAAAATGGAATTGTCTTTTGGAGGACAGGCCCTTGTAGTTACAAGTTTCCCCCCTAGGTATGTGTTCTAGGAACCCATCCATCGGCATCAGTGTACCAGCCAGCACTGTTGTGAGAGACTGCATTTGGCTTCGGTTAATTTTTGGTTTTTGGAGATTCTTTCAGTGTGCTTTGCCCATTTCATCTTGGGTTATTTACGAGCGCCCCTGCCCACACCGCGCTGAGTGTTCCACAGTTTTTGACCCAAAAGAGCATGACCCCTATACTCCACCCTCCCTATTCACTTGATCTCACCCCAAATGACCTTTTTTCTGTTTCCTGGATGAAAAAAGTCCTCAAAGGGAAACATTTTGCCAGTGTGGAAGAGGTGAAAGAAAAAAACAGCAGAAGCACTAAAAACTGTTTTGAGCAGTGGAGAAAGTGTCTCAGTAGGTATATTGCATCAAGTGGAGAGTACTTTGAAGGTGACTGAAGTTTAAACATGTAAGAATAAACACAATTTTTTTTTTTTTTTTATTGAGTCGGAGTCTCACTCAGTCGCCCAGACTGGAGTGCAGTGGCCGCTCCCAGCCACCGCAGCCTCGACCCACTGGGCTCCAGCGATCCTTCTGCCTCAGCCTTCCAAGCACGCGCCTGGAACTACAGGCGCGTGCTACCACGCCCGGCTAATTTTTTGATTTATTGTAGAGATGAGGTCTCGCTTGCCCAGGCGGGTCTCGAACCCGCAGGCTCAGGCAATCCACTCACCTCAGCCTCCCAAAGGCGCGGGATTACAGGCTGAGCCACC
>CAUYQG010064027.1:0-11195 GCA_963574415.1 Tarsius wallacei
AGCCAAAAAGTGGCAAAATCACTTGGATATATAATAAAGTATTTTAAAGAACACTAAGAAAGATTCTACTCACAACAAGAAGCATGGTATCTTAAAATGCTGGTTTCTGCTCTGTCTGTATCTATCATCCATCATCTACCTACCTACCTACCTACGTACCTAACATGTGTGGCTGCTGTTTCTCAAACCTCTCTCCTCCCTGAAGCACTAAAGTCCTATTATGCTCAGAGACTTATCTTATCAGGTCTGCACAGTATTACTACATTTTATTCTTTTTGAATTGGAGTCTCACTCCATCACCCAGGCTGAAGTGCAGTGGCATGCTCACAGCTACCCTAGCGTTGATCTACTGGGCTCAGGCGATCCTTCCTCCTCATCCTTCCAAGTAGCCGAACTACAGGTGGGCGCTACCATGCCCAGCTAGTTTTTTGATTTATTGTAAAGATGAGGTCTTGCCAAGTTGCCCAGGCTGTACTAAAACCCGTGGGCTCAGGCAATCCCCTCACCTTGGCCTCCCAAAGTGCTGGCATTAACTACATATTTTTTGAAATACTGTGTAATATTAAAAAGTGGGAAGCTTTTGAAATAGTGTATAACATTTGTTTAAAATGGATATTTCACAGAAAAATGTGCATTTCTAGCTTCACTTGAAGATCAGCTCTGGCAACACTGGGCTGCCTCACTTACTTCTGACACCCCCTTGGCCCCTGTCAACCTCTGAGTGTGTGACCCTTGCTCCTGTCTCCCTCCCTGCCTCTTCTAGGCCTGCTATCCTCTCTCTGACCAGTGCATCTGCCTTGCCCCTTTGTGCAGCTGGCTCCCGAGGCCTCTCATTTCTCCCCCTCACTGCTACCCCAGAGGTTGAGGGATTGGGCAGGCAAAGAGAGACCCCTCTTGGGCAGGCGAGCAGGAAGAAAGGATGTGAGCATTCCCATGTTCGTGCTTTTTCTTTTGTGGCACTTGTGAAGTCATCCCCTGAGCCTGAGGCCAGGGCAAGTCCTCTCAACTCCTGGTCCCTGAGGGTGGGGCCCCTTCTTCTTACCCTGGCCCCAGGGCCTCTTGCCAGTCCAGTTAAAAATTAGTCCTAAACCAGGGGAAGTGAGGACGCTTTGGAGGCCCAAACGTCACCTGCACATGGATTACTTATGTACCCAATCCTGACTTGTACCCCACATCTCTACAATAAAATAAAGTTTTAAAAAACTTCCTCTCTACAAAGCTAACTATGCCCAGTTCAAAGCACTCTCACTGAAGCAGAAGAATTTTCCAGAACTAGCACCTCTCTCTTGTGGATACAGCAACACCAGCATCCAAAATGCAGTTTCCTCCATTACTGAGGCCAATGTTTCTCCTGAAGACCCATGCATCGTCCTAGTACCCCCTGCTCTGTATCATCTGAGCCCTCCTGCACATCCTTAGAGGTTCACTCCTGGTGTGGCGCATGCAACTCCAGGTCATTGACTTTTCAGGCAAACGCTGGGGAGATGGTATAGCACTGGGGCTCGGTGGGCAGACTCAGGCCAGGTGACCTGGGTTCAAATCCTGGTTCTTCTGCTTAGCTCTGTGACCTTGATGAGCTTATTCCATTTCTTTGAGCCTCAGTTTCCTCTGTGAAACAGAGATAATAATAGTGCCTATTTCACAGGATGTTGTGCTAGCTGAATGAGGTGAAATATTAGCACCTGGATACTCAAAATGTGGTCTTGGTGCTTATTAGAAATGCAGACCCTTGCCGGGTGTGGTGGCTCATGCCTGTTATCCCAGCACTTTGGGAGACTGAGGAGAGAGGATTGTCTGAGCCTGTGGGTTTGAGACCAGCCTGGGCAACGTGGTAAGATCTCGTCTCTACAATGAAATAAAAAAAAATTAGCTGGACATGGTGGCACATACCTGTAATTCCAGCTACTTGGAAGGTTGAAGGAGAAGGATCACCTGAGGCCAGCAGATCGAGGCTGTGGTGGCTGTGAGCAGCATGCCACTGCACTCTAACTTGGGTGATAGAGTGAGACTCTGACTCAGAAACAAACAAAAAAGAAATACAGACCCTCAGTCCACCTGGGGAATCTGAATCTGCATTTCTTTTCTTTTTTTTGAGTCGGAGTCTTACTCTGTTGCCCAGGCTGGAGTGCAGTGGCACGCTCATGGCCACTGCAGCCTCGACCTGCTGGGCTCAGGTGATCCTTCTCCTTCAGGCTTCCAAGTAGCTGGAACCGCAGGCATGTACCACCACACCTATTTTTTATTTTATTCTATTTTAGAGATGAGGTCTTGCCATGTTATCTGGGCTGGGCTCAGTCAATCCTCTCACTTCAGCCTCCCAAAGTGCTGGGATTACAGGCAGGAGCCACCATGCCCGGGCCCGACACATTCTTTGCCTGTGCTGGACTCTCCTCCTAGAAGGGTTGTCTGGACTCGAGCCCCAAGGTGGTGGCCAGCTCGTCTCCTTCCTATAGGGTCTGCCTTGCAGCTTCCAGCTGAAGCTTACTCTCCTCCAGCCGCTGATGGGCACCCTGGAAGCTCTTCCTTCTCCTCCCTGCCCCTGGATCCTGGTGGGTCAGGCCAAGGTGTGGACCCAGACGAGTGGGGACCAGAGGCCACAGCTTCCTGCTCTCAGTCTCTGGTCTCTGGCAGGAACATTGCTGGAGTGTGCTGCCCAGACCTCCCTTCAGAACTGAGGCATGCGGCCCCAGCTGCATGAGTGCTGCCTGATGATGGGGACATCTGGGACCCTTCCTGGGAGTTGCTCTTCAACAGCGGGGGCCACCTCACCCACAGTTACAGGCCCCAGGATGCCTGGGTGGTGCAGAGGTTCCAAGGGCTTGTCCTTTTCCTCCACACACAAGCTCCCTGGGGTATAAACATGTGCTGCTCAGCCCTGTGTCCAGGCTGTCTTCTCTCACTCTCTTGCAGGTGCACACATGCATGCAAATCTCCTTCTCAAAGTCTTTTTCCCAGGGAGCCCTACTCATGGCATTTCAAGACAATAGAGGAGGCTGCAGCACCAAGGCCCAGCAAGTGCTGTCTGTAAACTGCACTCAGTCAGCGAGACTGGGTGGCGGGAGCAATGCGTGGAGATCCAATGCGTGGAGATCCAATGCGTGGGAGGGTGATAAAGGAGTGGCCTAGGAGTGGGCTCTGAAGGATGACTGCCTGGCCTTTTACGGAGCATGCAGAATTGTGTCCTCCCTCTTAAAGGAAGAGGAAAGAGAAGTCAGAGGCATCTCAGTGCTCTCTGAGGGACAACTGTGTATCCAGCACTGACCAACACACATTATGAGACGTCTTCCTCCTTGTTGCCAGGCAAACTTCCCTCCCAGGCGTGACTTCCTTGCAGCGGGCACGGTCACCCTCCTTAGTCCCTCAACGGATGATATGAAATGCAATGCGGGCATGAGAGCAAAGAGAAACTGGGAGAAGAGGGGCGTGAAGAGGGGACGTCACTAGGCCTGGCCCCGCGTCTTTGTCCCAGCTTCATCTCCCAGACTCCACGGCTCTGTGCTCCTTTTAGGCCAGACGTGCCTCACTGTGATGGGAGACAGTGGTGAGAGCCGTCCTCTTTATACCCCAACAGGGAACCCAGAGACCCAACACACTTACCAGCCCATCAGACCCAGAACAGCCCACAGTCCACAGAGACCTTCCACCCCTGGAGCTGAGCTGGACCCACAGAGACTCCCAGGACAGGCCTGTAGGTCCTCCCAGCCCCTCCCTAAGCCCAAGAGACTTGGACAGCTCAACATCTCAGCCTTTCCCATTCCAGGCAATGCTTGAAGCCTACAGTGTACGTTTTGTAAGGCCAGGCACTCCTGCTTTGGGGGTAACTATTGCAGGACACTTAACACAGCAGCTGCAGGGGTGCCAGGGACCGGTCACCTGGGCCACAGGACTCTCCAGTGCCCAAGATCATCCCAGTCCTCTGCAGAGGCTGTACCTGGGCATTCCCTGAGAGTTCCTCATGGAGTAGGGACAATGGACACAGACACCCTTCTGGACAGAAGGGTGTCCAGAAGGACAGGTGACAGATTAGCTCTCTTAGGAACTAATCAAGGCCCCTTCAGTGTCTATTAAGGTTTTAGTTTAAAAATAATTCTTAAAAATATATTTTGTAACAATTTTAATGGGAACTAGAATATCAGCGTAAGATACTGTCTTGCTTTATCAGTTTCTTCACCACCCCCAGGAGATGCCAGAGGTAAGATGGAATGCAAAGTTACAATTACTCCTATAACACAAAGCAGTGCCTGGCTCTCCAGTTAGTCATCTGACTGGCTCCTAACATGCAGCACCAGGCACTGGTGTTCTGTGGGAAGGAGGACTCCGGACGACTTGGGGTAGTGGGATTGATTATTAGATCAAGGGAAGGTATGCAGAGATAGAGCATCTTGGGAGGAGCTTAAGAATGAGCACCCCAAAAGAATGAGCCCCTGGATGACCTTGGGCCAGCCATTGTTGTCTAGAAGACAACATGCATGGCTACCAAGGGTGCAAAATGCTAGGGGGAAAGAAGGCAATTCTGTACCACTCCATGATGCCAGTAAAGAGCAGCTTAAGCCAGGTGCAGTGGCTCGCATCTATAATCCCAGCATGTTGGGAGGCTGAGTCAGGAGGAGAGCTTGAGCCCCGGAGTAAGGCAACAAGCAAGACCTCATTTCTACAAAAAATTAGCTGAGCGTGGTGGCTTATGCCTGTAGTCCCAGCTACTAGGGAGCCCAAAGTGGAAGGATCTTCTGAGTCCAGGAGGTTGAGGCTGTTGTAAGCAAGCTGTGAGCACGCCACTGCACTCCAGCCTGGGCAGCCAAGTGAGACCCTGACTCAAAAATCAAAAACAAAAACAAAAAAGCAGTGTAACTTACTCCCAAACCGTTCTAAAACCCTGTTTGTCAGTTCTGTGAACTCTGTGGTTTGTGCTGTTGACAGTTCTCCACAATCCACTGAAATTGTCAAAGGCTCTAGACAGGAACGCCACAAACCCTACAAAACAAGGGACATACTCTCCCCACTCTTACTTGTCAAGAGCAGGTGAACCTCAGGGGCAAGCTGGCTCATGTTGCGGGGATTCCCGCTCTGTTTGGGTCGAGCCCTGGAGTCACTGTGACTCCAGATAACCCTGAAATGGGTCGTGAAACAAATCGTAAAATGGCACAAAAGCCCCTGTCATCAGATATTACTTTAGATAAATTTAAATGATTAAGTGCTTCCTCCCTATTGCATGCATGCAAACACATGCCGCACACACAAATATACACCCTCCACTACGTGTCTTTTCATATACGGTTGTGCATTGCTTAATGATGGGGATACATTCTGAGAAATGTGTCATTAGGTGATTTCATCGTGTGAACATCATAGAGATCCTAGATGGTCTAGCCTACAACACCTAGGCCGTCTGGCATAGCCTATTGCTTGTACGTTACAAAATTGCACAGTTTGTTGTGGTACTGAATACAGTTGGCAATTGTAACACGATGGCAAGTATTTGTGTATCTAAACTTATCTGAACATAGAAAAGGCACAGTAAGAATACCGTTTGTGGCACACCTGTCTAGGGCATTTACCACAAATGGAGCATGCAGGATAAGAAGTTGCTCTGGGTGAATCAGTGAAGGATGGTGAGTGAATGTGAAGACCCAGGACATTACAGTACACCAGGTAGACTTTATAAACACTGTATGCTTGGGCTACACTAAATTTGTTTTAAAACTATTTATTTATTTTTCTTCAATAACAAATTAACATTTTACTTTATGAACTTAATTTTAACTTTTTTATTCTGTAATAACACTTAGCTTAAGATACAAACACATTGTACAGCTGCACACAAATATTTTTATGTCCTTTTTCTATAAACTTTTTTCGATTTTTAAATCTTTTAATTTTCATTTTCACTTCTTTTAAACTTCTTTGTTAGAAACTAAGACACAAACACATCAGCCTAGGCCTACAGGGTCAGGATATCACCATCACTTTCTTTCACCTCTACAGCTTGTCCCACTGGGAGATCTCCAAGGGCAGTAACACTCATGGTGCTGTCACCTCCTGTGATATTGATGCCTTCTTCTGTGTACACCCTGGAGGACTTGCCTGAGGCTGTCTTCTAGTTAACTTTCTTTTGTAAGTGGAAGATGCATCCTAGAAAATAACATAAAAAGTATAGTGTAGTAAATGCATAAATCAGTAACATAGTCATTTATTATCATTATCAAGTATGATGTACTATACACAATTATATGTGCTAGACTTTTTTTTTTTTTTCAAGTCAGAGTTTCACTCTGTCACCCAGACTGGAGTGCAGTGGCATGATCATGGCTCATTGCAGCCTCTACCTCCTGGGCTCAGGTAATCCTCCTGCCTCAGTCTCCCAAGGAGCTGGGACTACAGGTGTGTACCACCATGCCAGGCTAATTTTTTTTTTGTAGAGATAAGGTCTTACTATGTTGCCTAGGCTGGTCTTGAACTCCTAGGCTCACACAGTCCTCCTGATTTGGCCTCTAAAAGTGCTGGGATTGCAGGTGTAAGCCACTGCACCTGGCTTGTGCTAGACTTTCACATGACTGGCAGCACAGTAGGTAAGTTTACCCCAGCATGACCACACCATGTGCTGTGTTGTGATGTTACTATGGCTATGATGTCGATAGGTGATAGGAATTTTCCAGCTCCACTATAATCTTACATAATCTCCACTGTCACATATGCAGTCCGTCATTGACTAAACATTGTTATGTGGTGCGTGACTATATTTATAGATTTCTGATTCTTCGTCTGCATGATGGTGACAAAAGGAAAGCCTGGCTCAGCTTCACCTCTGAGTTGTGTTGTGTGGGTCAAGTCAAGCTCCCTGGAAAGCCCGAGTGCTGTAGGAACAGAAGGCATCCACTCACAGCCACAGTCTCCCCAGTGTTATCTGATGACTCCGCATCGTGCCCTTTGTGTTCAGGGAACAAAGGAGGCCTGCGATTAGAATTGGACTCTCAATGATCCCTATGTGGACACGACCAAAGCCGGAGGAATCCAGTAGGATGCAGGCGTGTTTTTCCTGGAAGGCTGACTGAGCAGTTCTCTAAAGGTTTGCAAGTCCAGGGCAGAACTCCATCCAGCCTGAAGCCGTGAACCAAGACTCAGCATCAACAGAGCCAAAGTTCCATTTCTTTGCCTGTGGGAGTGCTCCAGTCACCCTTTAAATGGTCATTCAGCTTCAAGTTCAATAAACATTTTGATTGAGAAATACTTTACTGAGGGGTGAAAAGTTCTTGCCTTTGAATAACAAATGATGAGCAGTGCAGTGGCGCATGTCACAGCTGGGGCACCTGCCGAAGGTGACTCCCTAGGTGGAATATCTTCATCACCAGAGAAACGTCAAAGCACAAGGAGGAACAGCGATGTGGAACACAAGCCCACAAATCTGCTCTTCCACACTCTTATTTCAAATCTTTGGTGCTTCCTTTTGTTGATTTTAAAAATTACTTTGGCACACCTCACAACTGATTGACACGTGATAGTGTACCTGCCAGTCCAGACTGAAGACAAATGTCATCTGTGAGTGAGGGAAGGAATTTGTTTCATGCAACTTGGTATTTCCAATTCCCAGCACCTGCCAGGTGCTCACTGCTAACTTGAGTTGGTGGCTGTAGCTTGGGAAGGAGAAACCTCCCAGCTCCCCACAGATGAGCTGTGGGGTCATTCCACACTCAGGGGGACCTTTCAGGAGCATTACAGTCACTTTACAGAGGATGAGAAACGGCCTCTATGGGGGATTTTGACGCTGGAACAAGCCAGCTCCCTCCACACTCTGTGGTGGTGATAGTTGTAAGTGGAGGAATTAGTGCCTGCTTCTTTCATGCCCGCCTTTGAAGAGGGTGGCCTTTTGCCAGCAAGAAGTGCCTGAGGTTTGGGCTTGGTGAGGACTGGGTGAACTAAGTGTGCATCTGGTCCTGTTCTGGGAATCCATGTGAAAAGCCGCAACGTGTCTGCAGGTACACAGCAAAGAGGTGTGTTCTGGGCCCTGTTCCTAAAGATATAGGCCTGGTCCTGGGGTGGATCTGCAGAGTCAGGGCATCCGTGGGTACCAGGGCCTGAGCTGGCACGGATGGCCCCTTCCAGGCTGGGAAGGTCCTCCCAGGCAGCACCTTCAGTCACCCACCCTTGTGTCAGAGCAAGAACTGGTTGAGGGCACCAGCATGCGGGGAATCTTCTAGCTAACTTGTCGCAAGCGTGTTCATGGCTATGGGGGCCCAAGTAAGGACTTTACAGCATTCTTGGAGATTAGAAAGTGTGAATGAGATGCTCTGGGAATTGTCTGATATTTCCTCCCTGCAGTTCAGAAAAAAATAAGGTCTGATGAGCTTGGCCGAGGCTGATGAGGCCAAGCAGGGACCCTGATGGGGAGCTGCATAGCTGCTGCAGCCTTCAGCATGACAGAGTTGCTGCCAGCATCTAAAAACCCCTCTGGTGATACCAGGCCGGCTTGGTATCAGGTCTAAAGTTAGCCAGGTCGAAAAAGTGCAGAGGTTCATGCATCACTCGAAAGAAGGAATTGTAAGCATCAAATGGAAAAGAGAGGAACCAGGGAACCAAAAACACTGAGGGCATAAGGGACAGGCCCTCGTCTGTGTAGACAGTCTTGCTGTCACCCACTGCATGGGAGGAGTCGCCTGCAGCTTGTAGTTAGGCCAGGTCGAGGTGTCAGGCCCACCTCTGTTGCTTCTTCCCCGGAGAACCTGAGTGAGACATTAGCTTCTGATCTTCAGTTTCCTCACCATGAGGGTAAGTTCATGGAGGGCTTACCCCATGCCCAGCACCAAGTAAGCAAGGTCAGTGTTTTCCCTGTTGTTGGTGTGGCCCTCCTTCCCCAGGGTGACTATTAGGATCACCACTGCTGCATCACATTTTATTTTTTTGAGTCGAAGTCTCATTCTGTCACCCAGGCTGGAGTGCAGTGGCACGTTCCCAGTCACCGCAGCCTCAACCTGCTGGGCTCAGGCGATCCTTCTGCCTCAGCCTTCCAGGTAGCTAGAACTATAGGTGTGTGCCACCACATCCAGTTAATTTTTGTTTTTATTGTAGAGATAAGGTCTCACCAAGTTGCCCAGGCTGGTCTCGAACCCATGGGCTCAGACAATCCTTTCGCTTCAGCCTCCCAAAGTGCTAGGGTTATAGGCGTGAGCCACTGCACCCAGTCGGCTGCATCACATTTAATAACAAGAAACTTCAATTGTTTTCTATGTTCATGGCTGCTGTGGGTCAGAAATTCAGAGCTGGCATAGCAAGGAGACCTTGTCTCTGTTCCAGGATGTCTGGGACACCCTCCGGAAAGTTTAAAAATCCAGGAGCTCTTGATAGTTGAGGCCCTGAATTGCATGAAGTTTCATTCACTCACATGTCTGAAGCCTGGCGCTGGGGAGACCTGCGGTTGGGCCTGCCGACCAGAGGGCTACATGCTGCCTCTTCGTGTGGCTTCCTGCAGCATGGTGGTCTCAGGTAGTTAGACAACTGACAGTGCCTGGCTGCTCCCAGAGTGAGTGTCCCAGGAGAACCAAGCAGGACCTGAATGCCTGAATGACCTTTTCTGACCTAGTTCAGAAGTTTGCTGAGTTCCATTGGTTACCAGTGAGTCTCTAGGGCCAGCCATCTCTATTGAAGGGAGGGCATTTCTGGGTGGGAGGACTGTTAAAGAATTTGTAGACATGTTTTAAAACTGTCATCATGACTATAGAACACAGAATGCTTTACAGTTTCAAAAACCCATTCCCTTAATCCTCACAACGCCTATGAGAGGTGAGTGGGACAGATAGCATGACCCCATTTTGCAGATGTGGCAAAGGGCTCCCCTGAGCTACAAGATGAAGTGTGTATACAAGATGCCCTTGCCGGTCCTGTTCAGCTCTGACTTGTAGTGGCTTTCTGTTCCTCGCAGGAGGCAGTCCTGAAAAGTTGGCTTTCGTAAAGGACACAGTTTGATCAGAATATTATTTGCTGTTTCAACAATTTCTGTGACTTCCTGGGGCAAACTGAACTGCTTCCACTTAGCCCACACCTGGATCTGAAAGCAGCTAATTTTAGACTCTTGGTCCAGTGCCAAATATCAAAGGAGAGTTGAAAGAATAATCTTTGCTCAATTGGAGTACAAATTCCTTTGACTGAGACCAATTCTGAGCCCTCCTATTAAGATAAGGAAACCCCTATTTATCACATATCTTTAAGCTGAAGCATTTCAACCTAAGCAAAAGCAAAAAAAAAAAAAAAAAAACCTAAACAACAAACCAAGATCATCTTTTAGCTAGTACCAAGAAGATTTTTAAGAGTATACAATTACTAAATTTGTGCAGGTGCACTTTGTTTTACATAGTATTTGTGTTCCTGATTTGGTGAGTGAAAATTAAACATTTATACATTGTCTACTTTAAATGGACTTGGGAGGGATGTGAGAATAACAAATTTCCCAAGCTTTACTTGTGGAATTTCCTGTGAAAATTTGCTTCCTGGCTTCAATTTTGTTCATTTGGGTTTCTAGAAATTGGATTTTCTTAAGGTGAGGCCAACTTGTGTCACATAGTTTCCTAATAACTGCTGAGGAATCTGATTTTAGAAAAGTTTGGCCTTGATTCATTGAAATGTCTTCTTTGAAGATTGCATTGACAGAGTTTATTTCCTTATACTTTATTCATGATTTATATTTTGAAAAATACTGTGAGGGAGGGACAATAAGAAGGAAAACTGGGAAGGGACATTGACTAAAGCTGAAACCCAGGAGTACTCTTCTCTGACGGCTCAGGAAGCTGCAGTGAGAGGTTAGTACAAAGTTACCCCTAACCCCACCACATACACACACCACCTCAATTTTCCTTTTGTTGAAGGACACAGTAACATACCTTTGAGACATACATAATGCCCTGTAGTTAATGTAGATCCTCTTGTAATTCTAAACATAATGATAATTCAAACTTTTAAAGAAGGAAATTATAAACTCTAATTCCATTCAGGTTGCTGCAAAATTCATGATTTTGTTCTTCTTTATGGCTATGTAATATTCCATCATGTATATAAACATATTTTTAAAAAATCCAGCCCTCTTTTGATGGGCAGCGTGGTTGGTTCCATGATCTAAGATCTGAGTATCACATGTTCCCACTCATAAGTGGACCTTGAACAACTACCGTAATACTATAGGAAAAGGATTGACAGTGGCGGGAAACTACGGG
>CAUYQG010064033.1:0-18947 GCA_963574415.1 Tarsius wallacei
TTTGTCTCCTTTACTAAACTATGAACTTGTTGAAGGTCCATTATTAGCAATGTTGTCTGATGCACAGGCATTTAATATTTTTTGTAGAATCAAACTGAATGATTATTCAGGTTGGTGCCAATATTCTTCTAGAGTTATGCTGTGATACAAACATCTTTAAAATAAAAAAATTAAATAAATAATGCTGCAATAAACAGCTTTGTGTAAATAATATTTTAAATTTTAATTAGTTTATAATATATGATAAAAACTGGCTAAAGATATGAACAGTTCTCATGAATTCAATAATTTGTTTGTTATTTTTAATATTTGAGAAATCAAGAGGCAACTGCTCAAAAATTTTTACAATCCAACTCATATTTGGAAGTTTGTCATAATAATATTCAACTAATATTATTTACTTCCTGCCAGTAAATCAATGCCTTAAAGAATAGGAGCTATACAATCAATTTGTGTAGTTACCATAACTACTGATTTAGCTGTAGCACAATTTCAACAATCCTAGTTTTAGACTATAATTAAAATATATTGTGAGACTTTTTAAAAGATGCAGAATACATCAGTTGCCACTGTAAAAACATCAGTAGTTTCCTGCCACTGGAGAGTGAAAAGCAATCTACCAATTTTCTGGAAATGATCAAAGAGATATCTACAGTATTATGGAAATATATCAAACACAAAAGTTTTTATGAAGCAATCATATCCAAGGAAAAAGCAAAGAGAACACAGCAAGCTACATTTTCAATGTATAGAAGTTACTAGTATAATGTTATAAATTAAAAATTGGTTAACTATGGCCATGGGCCAAATTTAGTCCATCTACTATTTTTGTAAATAAAGTTTTGTTGGAGGCTGGGCTTGGTGGCTCAGCCTGTAATCCCAGCACTTTGGGAGGCCGGGGCGAGAGGACTGCCTGAGCCCGCGGGTTCGAGACCCACCCAGGGAACTTGGCGAGACCTTATCTCTACAATAAATCAAAAATAGCTGGGCGTGGTAGTACATGCCTATAGTTCCAGCTACTTGGAAGGCTGAGGAGGAAGGATGACCGGAGCCCGGCAGGTTGAGGCTGTGATGGTCGGGAGTGTGCCACTGCCCTCCAGCCTGGGCGACAGAGTGAGACTCCAACACAAAAAAAATAAAAAATAAAGTTTTGTTGGAACTATATCCATATTCATTCACGGATGTGCTATCTATGGCTGCTCTCACAATACAATGGCAAAGTTGAGTAGATGAACAAAGATCACATGGCCCACAAAGTACAAAATATTTACTGTTTGGCCCATTATAGAAAAAGTCTGATGGCCAGCTCGGTAGCTCAGCCTGTAATCCCAGCACTCTGGGAGGCAAAGGCGAGCAGACTGCCTGAGCCTGCGGGTTCAAGACCAGCCCGGGCAACTTGGCAAGACCTCATCTCTAAAATAAATAAAAAATTAGCCAAGTGTGGTAGTACATGCCTGTAGTCCCGGTTACTTGGAAGGCTGAGGTGGAAGGATCGCCTGAGCCCAGCAGGTCAATGCTGGGGTAGCCATGAGTGTGCCACTGCACTCCAACCTGGGCAATAGAGTAAGACCTCAACTCAAAAAAAAAAAAAGAAGAATAAAAAGTCTGACAACTCCTGCTCTAACTTAGAAGGAAAGAAAGAACACTTTTTAAATACAGTCTTTTAAGAATACACTGAAGAATAAGAGTTGCACATAAACTTTATGATTTATATCAGTATCCTATTATTTCTCATTTTTTTGGTGATATTTTAAACTTTTAATTGTTTTCATTCAAACTCCTCCTCCCAGTCTGTCCTCACCACAGGTCCTAGTTCTCTTCTTTAGCATCTTTTGATACAGTTGGCAGTAATAAATCTCTGATCTGGTTTGACTCAAAGATGTAAATGGTTTCCGAAAGAAGGGAGGGGAGGGGAGGGGAGGGGAGAAGGGAGGGGAGGGGAGGGGAGGGGAGGGAAAAAAGACATAAAATGGAAGAAAAGTTAGTGAGTAACCAGGCTGGATAAAGTGTGCACGTTTGGGAGGCTGGTTGATAACTCAGAGTATTGTAGAGAATGGATGACAGTACGATTTTAAAAACCACATAAGTACTTTAGGAAGAAGAGAAAAAAGAAGCAAATAAAGTAGGAAGAAAAATCAAACTATTTTTAAAATATAGAAAACGTGCATATTTAACAAGCATAAAATAGATTAGCATTACTCCTTTAAGAAAGTCTTCTATTTACCTATCCAAACAGGCAAAGAGTCCAGATTTCCCTCCTACTGCACAAAGTACTTTGGGAGCACAGCGAGGTCGTGTCATCAAGACTGTCTGATGAGAGAGTCTGTGTTCAGGCATAAAGTGGTACTTTAGGGCTTCATTCAAAAGATGTTTACAAGTACGATCATCCCGAATAAGGTGATTTGCTTCATATAGTCTAGTGAGAAACTTAACACTCAGCAATGGTAATCGTACACTGTTTAGTAGCTGTGCTAAGTATTTCTGGCGTTCTTGTACATCATACTTGATCCAAGACTCTAATGCATAAAAAACAGTCTCTTCAGTAGCTACGTTCAAACAGTCATTGGAAACAATTTCATCCAAATCAGCATGTGTAAGCTCAAAAAACTCTTCAGTCTGGCAAACAGCTTCAAAATTCTGGCATATGTATTTAGTGGCTGCCAAATAAAGGTCATGGCAACCATATGTTTCTGCAAAACGAGAAATTCCAATACAATTACCAGGATCAAGTTGGCTCTCAAGAAATGCACAACATTCCTTCAGGACAAGTTTTATCTGAAGTAGGTTTGCTGCTGGCAGGAGAGATTCAACTGTGTCCTGAGAAATAAAAACAGTCCCTGTGTAGGCATACTCCACAATGGCCTGGAGAGCAGTTTCATCAATGCATTGAAACTCAACCTCACTGTTCTCTTTTTCAGAAAGGTTTCCAGTGAACATAGCTTTGAAATATGGGCTGATGCTGGCAAGTACCACCTTGTGAGCATGAATTTTAACATCACCTACTCGAAGAATGATATCACAGAGTTCGTGATGCTGACGAAGAAGATTCAAGCCCTGCAGAAGTTGTTCAGAATGTAAGTGGGTTAAGTTAGCAAGCATGTAGGTCGGGGATGTGTGGTCCATCTACAGAAAAAGAAAAAAGCAAGGACAGTTATTTCAAAATAATATTGCCAAAAATAGTACAAAATAAGATTCTTTGTTTATTTACCTATTCATTGGTCTTTCAATACTTTATACTAAATACTAGAACTAGAGGCTTTTCAAGTTAGAAGGGATTTAACAATCATAAAATCCAACTTATTATATGTACTAGGAAATGGAGGCTCAAAAGGTTACATGATATGCCCCAAACCATAAAATCTCTGGACCATGCATGGACTTTTGAATCAGAATTCTGCCAACTCCTTCACATGCTGTCTCCTTTATTAAATTCAAGACTTACCAGCCTGGGCAACGTAGCAAGACCTCGTCTCTGTAAAAAATCAAATTAACCAGGCATGGTGGCGCATACCTGTAGTCCCAGCTACTCGGGAGACTGAGGTGGAAGGATTACCTGAGCCCAGCAGGTTGAAGCTGTGATAAGCTGTGATAGTGCCACTGCACTCCAGGCTGGGCAACAGAGTGAGACCCCCAACTCAAATAAATAAATAATAAACTCAAGTCTGACCTATCACTAAAACAAAACGCAAATATGAAGAAAAAGAAAACTCACTTAAAGTAAAATTAGCTCTGAAACAACAGTAGCTATTTGCCAATCAACAGATGCTTTAAAAAAAAATCAGTGTGATGGATACTCAAAAAAGACACAGACATTTCATGTTAACTCAAATACTTTACCCAAAATTTCAATAATTGCTTTGATAGAGGATGCTGAATTTAATGAATGTACCATTATTGTCAATTAACTCAGCAACAACAAAATTATTGTGAACAGAATCTGAAGTTCTATAGTGAAGGCAATAAGACCGACTTACTGATCTATATCACAGCCACTCAACTCTTGATCATTAATGCCGATCATGCACACTCAATCTACTTGCCACTTTGTGCTTCTGGAAGATGAAAAGGAATAAAAAGAGGAGAGAAGAAAAGAGATGAGAAAGAAAAGGAAAAAAGCAGAGAGACAATAAGGACTGTAGTAGGCTAAATAATGGCTCTCCAAAAGATAGTCACATCCTAATCCCTGGAACCTGTGAATGTTACTTTATATGGCCAAGAAAAAAAAAAAAAGGCTTTGCAGATGTGATTAAGGATTTTGAGATGGGGAAAGATTATCCTGCATTATTCAGGTGAGTCAGAAATGCAATCAACATGCACCTTTCAAGACAGAAATTTGACAGGCAGAAGAGGTCATGTGACTACAGAGGCAGAGATTAGAATGCTGGCAGCCACCAGAGAGACAAAAACAGATTCTCCCCTAGAGTCTCCAGAGGGAGCATGGCCTTGCCACTTTAATACTGGCCCAATGACACTATTTCAGACTTCTGGCCTTCAGAACTGTGAGAGAATAAATTTCTGTTGTTTTAAGCAACCAAGTTTGAGTAATGCTACAGCAGCCATAAGAATTAATACATAGATATTTCAGAACAGATTGTTGCAGTTGCTTAGAATGTCAAAAGGAACATGGGACATCTATACAATATAAGCTATTTCCTCCCTGTCTCACTCACACTTCAAACACACAAGTAATGGGGATAACAAAAAATACCGGTAGAAGTGGAAGAGTATAGCACTTCATTCTTGTGCATTTTAAAGAGGAAAAAATCCAAATATTGAAATTTTACCTTTGGTAAGAACCTCATGATTTCACATTTGTTTCACAGTAAAGTTTAAGTCAGTTAACAAACTATGTTAATATGGCCACTTTAGAGCTGACATCGGCCTTCACTTCTGATCTCCCCAAATAATCCCAACACACATCTACCAGAATAATTCTCAAGTATTCTTCCAATCATGGTATGAACAGATCTCAAGAATCTTTTGGGTCTTCCAATAGGTACTTTCTTCCAGAACAAAGTACATACTGATAGGAAGACAGCAATTAGAAGGCCTAAGTTTAGTTCTGCATATGTTCTGTTACTTACTAAAGTGTTGACCTTTTTAACCTATGTAACTTCTTTCAGCCTCAGTTCTAAGAAAAGTTATTATCTAGACTAAACAGTGAAGAATGAACAGGAAAGGCAAGTAGATATAGAAAATGGGTAATGAGGTTAAGAAAGCAGTCCTAGCTCTCTACTTTTTATCTAGTTAACTTTACCTTCTCTCACCCTTATTTTCCTTACCTACAAAATTAAATCATAAGAATACCTGCATTACATATCTCACAAAGTTTTGAGGATCAATCAAATTACTGTATGTGAATACACAACAAACTATAAGAGTTATAAGTGATCCAAAAGAGGCATAACAATATCAGTGAAGTTATGGTGAGGCAAAAGAGGTATAACAATATCAGTGAATAACACACACACTGGACATATAATCAGTTTTAGTCTCAAATGGGTTGTGTGTTAATAGGTAGAACTGGTACATTTCTTAATGTAAGTATTATTTCTTCATTTATAAAACAAGAATATCCCCACCTATCTCAGAAGTTGACATGAAAGTGATTTTATAAAGCATAATGTTTCACATAACTTGAAGTGCTAAGAATATACAGTACTATATCTCACTTTGAAAGTTCATATCTCTCTCAGACTAAACAACTATGTTCCAAGACACTTGAAGTAACCTGAAAATGAGACCCCTGAATCATTGCCAGTGTCACTGGACTGGTGACTGTTTTAGAAAATAAGACAATAAATTCTACAATCTGTAAGAGTCGTGTTAATTTCAGATGCCATTCTAAACCAAATTTTTAAACATTTGACTTGTGAATACCAAGAGGATGTAGAGATCTCAAGGATTAAGATACATGAGCTAATACTAATAAGACATGTCACAGACTAATCTTGTTTCTTTCCTTATGTATTTGGAAGACTTGTAGATCAGAAAAGTATACTTGATGTTTAACTAGATGTTAGTAAATAATTTTATAATGTCTTCTGTGATTTAAGAATGACATTTAAGAGCAACAACTTTCAGGTCCCCTCCCACTGTGGGAGCTTTTCTGTCTTCTTAATAAATTCTACTTTCAAAAAAAAAAAAGAATGACACTTAAAAATATAACCAAATTCAGTTAGCTAAATCAGTAACTGGTTGAACAAACCCACATAGAGTACACTACTTCATAGAATGAGATTTGGAGCTGTTTCTATGTACTCAGGGTATGCTTCTGAGCTCTGAAGATGACATGAAGCTGCAAAGGACAGCAAAAAACAGTGGATAACAAAATAAGGATCCAAAAAGACATGACATATAATGAAGAAATTTAAGAGGGATAAATGCAAGAATTCTATAGCCGATTCCAAGACAAGTATAGAATAAAAAAGACTCATCTGTAGAATGTGTTTAAAGGATTTTTGGTATTTAATTTAATTTTATTTTTTTGAGTTGGAGTCTCACTCTGTCGCCCAGACTGAAGTGCAGTGTCCACTCTCAGCCACCGCAGCCTTGACCTGCTGGGCTCCGGCGATCCTTCCGCCTCAGCCTTCCGAGTAGCCGGAATTACAGGCACGCACTACCATGCCCAGCTGATTTTTTGGTTTATTGTAGAGATGAGTTCTTGCCAAGTTGCCCAGGCGGGTCTCGAACCCACGGGCTCAGGCAATCCACTCACCCCAGCCTCCCAAAGCACAGGATTACAGGCTGAGCCACCGAGCCCAGCAGTATTTAATTTTAATACCCTAAGCTTATGTAGGTTTAAACTGCATTAATAGAACCATAATATACAGAACTAGAGGGGAGATATTTTTGCTTCACTCTGCAAATGTTAGACCACGTCTGGAGAACAGATTTTTGGTTATCATCCTTCAAAAGGGATCTAAACAAACTGTAACACCTGATGAAGAGAAGAAATGCGAATCATGTCTCATGATTTGAACATAATGGAACACAGGGTACTGAGTCTGGGAAAAAAGGAGAGCTGAGGCTTATTGCAAAGAAACAGAGGAATAAATGTTACTCAGTAAGAATAATAATATAGGGTTGTTTGAGGATTAACTAAATTTATACATATACAGTACTTGTAATTGTGCCTCTCAGTAAGCTCTTGATAAAATATTAGTTATCTTATTTCTAGTGAGTTTTTTGAGTTGTCTCGTGAAAGATATTCAGCTTTCTACTTTGTACTACCTCTCACTATTAGACAAGAAATCTACTCTGTACCACTGAAATCCTGGGAAACACCAAGTATTACAGAATTGTCGATTCTCAAATCAAGTTCATGAGCTGTTGACTAGATTCATTACAGAATTGTCGATTCTCAAATCAAGTTCATGAGCTGTTGACTAGATTCATTTTTAGCATAAATAAGAATCATATAGTGATCATACAGATAAACTGATTTTTGTGTATCCAATTCAAAACTGGTTAATTACCATTAACATATGATATGAACACATGAAACTACAGATCTGTACATATACACACACATATATGTACACACTCAACACATAAACACACCCAGACATGTAGACATGATATGCAGGACAGCATAATTTTAAGAAACTCTGGAATCAGGTGGCCCAGGTTGTACAATATCATCCATACTATTTAATCACTATGTGACTTTTAGAAAGTCATCTTAAAATCTGTTTTCCCATCGGTAAAATACAAACAAAATAGTATGAAATACAGTCATAAATATGCCTTTCTATGTGCTGGCACATAAGCACTCAGTAATTATTAGGTGCTATTTATTATTATTGCTTATTATCTTTAAAAGGCTTGGTTTTTGCCAACTAAACTGATATGACTCCTTTCCATGCTCACAGGACATGTACTCACTGTCAAGTGAATACATGCAACCAAGGCAGGGCCAAAGCTTGACTAATTCTACCAGGAAAGATATAATGAGCCATTTTTAAATTTAGACAGTTTATTAGGTTTAGATAGTACATGCCATATAAAAAACATTAGTCAAAGAGTAAGCTGCCTGTATCCATGACCCAAACACCAACAATGATAATAGCAAAAGGGGCTGGCTGACTACCCATAAGTTGTTGAGGAGTTCAACCTAGACTAGCAGTTTTATATCCTACAGCTCTATTCTAAGGGAGTGAGGGGAACAAAAGTCTAATATCTCATCAAAACCAGGGAGGTGAAGACTGTCTGACAGACTTCCAAGTGAGACAGAGAGTGAGAGATGGCATCACAGTAGCTTCTCAGAGGTCACTGATCTTTTCCTAACCCAGAATCACAAGATAAGTCAAGACTTAGATAAGTTGCAGTCCTGAGGTCCAAACCTTTGCCTGTATGGGCATAAGCAAGGTCACCAGGGTGCCTTGACAAAGCTGTTTCCCTACACTTATAGCCCTATATTATTCTTTATCTCATCTGCCTAGATCTATGTTGTTAAAACCTTTTAAATATTTTCTGACTGTTCCAACAAGTGAGTGAAACATTCTGGTCACTTGAAAAATAGTTCATTTTACTCCAAAATAATAAAAATTATCAAAGTTTTAAAAACAGGTTGAAGAGAGGGCAATAGTAAAGATAATTCTGTAAAAGAAACCCCACGTATACTTTTATCATTGAACTGCATATGCAAATAACATAATATTCATTCCTTTTACTACTAAGAAGTTTAGGTAAAAAAAAAAAATTTTTTTTTTAATGCTTAACCAAAACAATGGCAACTAAAGACTTTAAACGGGCAATGTGACCTGGGGAAGAGACAACCCTGCACCTCCCCACGGGAGAGGATCTCCCTGACCATAGGAGAGTGGGAGGGGCGGACTGCAGCCCCACCCACCCCCACAGCCCCTCCTCCTTCCGAGCTCCAGACACTGAGAAAGATTCAGGAGAGACCTGATTAGAGGAACAATTACAGAGCCTGCCACAAGAGGGCAGGTTTTTCTTTCAATTTTTAATTTTTAAAAAATTTTTAAAAATTATTTGACTGTTAGTTCATCTATTTTAAAAATATTTTACCTTTGTGCATGAATGTGTATATGCGGGCTTGATCTGCATCCCCCCCCCAATTTTTTTTTTACTTTTTCTGTTTCTTTTTTTTTTTTGAAACTTTTTAAAATTTATATTTTGGTCTTACAAATAATCATTTTTAAATGGATTTTCCTGTAAGAGTGCAAAACTCAAACATTTGCCAAATATCAGATCCACACAAATCCTTAGAAAGGTTTTCTGTGGTCTTCATTGATGCAAATCTCTGAATGTTCACTCTTACTGTAGATTTTGGATCTGTTTTGCAATAATAAAGCTACAAAGTTCTTATGCAGTGCATTCATTACAAACTACAAATGACATTTCTATTAAAAAGAAAGCTGGGCAATACAAAAATATGAGACACACTGTGGAACAGGCAACCAATGTATCTTACTTGCTCTGTAGTTTTCTGTCATTACTTTCAAAGAGCACACAGCACAAGAGGCATCGTTGTCATCTGTGTTATTAACCTCCCTAATTTAAAAATTTGTTGTTCATAAAACTGGAAAATTATCATTTTTTGTTATAAATTGTTCATAAAACTGGAAACTATAATTTGTATAATTAACCACAAGCCTGTTACAAAGCATTCTATTCATAGTATCAACAAATGCAAGCAGACGGAAATTTATAAACAATGGGTTTTGGCCGGGTGCAGTGGCTCACACCTGTAATCCCAGAACTTTGGGAGGCTGAGGTGAGAGGACTGCTTGAGCCCACTGGTTTGAGACCAGCCTGGGCAACTTGGCAATAGCTCATCTCTACAATAAATCTCACCCCCCCCTCAAAAAAAATTAGTCGGTCATGGTGGCATGTGCCTACAGTTCCAGTTACTTGGAAGGCTGAGGCAGAAGAATCACCTGAGCCCAGCAGGCTGAGGCTGCAGTGGCCAGGAGCATGCCACTGCCTTCCAGCCTGGGTGACAGAGTGAGACTCCAATGCAAATAAATAAATAAATAAATAATAACCAATAAGTTTTGTTAAGCTTGCCATCTCCTTAGATATCATGGACTGTGCTGCCACTTCAAGACCTAATTAAATGTTTAATAATCAATGGAAGCAAGCAAAACTGAATTATTTTCTAGGTGCTGTAATATTTCACTTGATAAGGTAACAAAAGGATAGGACACAACTTAAGCAAGATTTATATGCGCGCCAACGTTTCACTCAGGAATTCTTCTACACTGTCTGTGTTCCATTTGAGGATGCTGAGTTCTTCAACGATGTTCCCATAGTCGTCCAAAAGCTTTAACACAGGGTCTGATCCACGAACATACTTGATTTGCAGTCCTCCGAATAGTTCGGTTTTATCACTCCTGACGAAAGCATGGACTTGAGGGAATCTTCCCAATTTTCATCCACAGACTTCAAGAAAAGCTCCTGTATACAGCTTTTTGGTTTCAAATTGTGCTTCCTCCTGAAAGCATCCCCTGCAATCAGGATCTAGGTGGAGCAGGTTAAACTGTCTGAGAAGTTCACAAGAGCTGCAGAGCAAGTTGCTGGAAAAACCCAGCTCTCTGCATGACTCCGAGGAAAACTCTGCCCCAAAAGTAGACATCACTTGAAGCACAGTCACCAACAGCAACCGCAGCCCAAATGACAGCACAAGCCACCCACCTGGCCCGGCCACCATCATCCTGTTTCTTTCATCTATTTGTCGTTTTCTGCTTATGAATGATTAATTGTTCATCTTTCAACTTTGTTGTTATTGGTATGTTTTTGTTCTTTAGTTCTTCTTGGGGTTTTATTTTTATTTTTTATAGTTTAAGGTGTGTGTCAATATATGTGTGAGGGTTTGATCTGAATTCCTTTTTTTTTTTTTTCCCCCTGGTCTTTCTGTTTTTCTTCTCTATTCACTTTGTGCTAGAGATGTGTGTGTGTGTGTGTGTTTAGTTTCCTTGGTTTTTTGTTGTTTGTTTTGTTACACTTTGTTGTTAATCCAATTTGTTTTGGGGTGAGTGTATGTCTGTGTGTGTGTGTTCAATTGTTTTTTGCATTGGTTTCTGCTTTGCATTGTCACATAGAGTGGTGGTGGGGAGTGGGTCTCAGGGAACACATACCACAATAAGTGAACATTGTAATTTGCAAGTAGTTTCTGAATCCTAGTGCTCCATCCCCTACTTTAGTCGAATTTCAAAAACTACAAGGGACAACAAAGCTTCCCATCCACCATCCTATTTCAAAATAGAACAAATTCAGGCCCAGATCAGGAAAGAATAGAGGTCTGAGCAAACATGAGAAAGGAAAGCCTCTCCCACTGACACTGAATAACAGAACTAAAGAGAAAAACAAGAGCTATGTCACAAATGAGGGAAAACCAAAGGGAGACCACAGGCAATTTCAAGTGTACCAAAGCCAAAATTCCTGAAAAATCAGACCTAGGTGCCCAAACAATGGAAGTCACCAACGACTGGCCTAAGAATACAACAGGGATTAGGGAATGGATGGAAAGAGTAAATAACTCAAGAAAGACAAGATGCAACACTGAAAGAACTTATAACAGAAATTTTGGCAATAGAAAATTTCATCCAGGAAATAAATAACAAGATAACAAGCATGGAAAGCAGAATTAATCTAGCTGAAGAAAGAATCTCAGAACTTGAAGACCAGAACATGGAACTAACCCGATCTGTTAAAAACATAGAAAAAAGACTCAGAAAGAAAGAACAAAGCCTACGAGAAATATGCGATTATATCAAGAGGCCGAACCTACCCCAACTGGTATCCCAGAAGAAGAAAAAGAAATGGAGAACAACTTGGAGCAAGTATTCCAGGAAGTAATCCAAGAAAACTTTCCCCATCTCACCAGAGATGTGACCAGTCAAGCACAAGAGATACAGAGAACCTCCACAAGAAATCAAATGAGAAGACCAACCCCTAAACACAGAGTAATTCGCCTACACAAAGTAGGCACAAAAGAAAAAATTCTAAAGGCAGAGAGAGAGAATGGTCAGGCTACCTACCCGGGACAACCAATCAGAACAATGGCAGACCTATCAGCAGAAACACTACAAGCAAGAAGGGACTGGAGTCCTACATTCAAAGTCCTCAGAGATAAACAATTGCAACCAAGAATTTCCTATCCAGCCAAGCTCAGCTTCATCAGTGATGGAGAATTAAAATCCTCCCAGACATCCAATCCCTAAGAGATTATGCAGCTTCCAGACCAGTTTTACAGCAGCCACTTAAAAAGGTATTAAGCATAGAAGAAAAAAAAGAATGACCACACACTTCCCAACACAACAGCAGAGCACAGAATCAACAGAGAATACAGCACAACAAGAAACTTGAAAACACACACATACATTAACCCCAAAGCCAAAAGAAAACAAACAAACAAAGAAAAAACTTTATAAGAACCTCATGACAGGGATAAACAATCACATTTCAATAATCAGCCTGAATGTGAATGAACTAAATGTGCCAAAGAATGGCAAACTGGATAAGAAACTGTGACCCAATTATTTGCTGCATCCAGGAGACTCATCTCATTACAAGGGATGCACACAGACTCAAAGTTAAAGAATGGAAAGCAAGTTTCCAGGCAAATGGATCACAAAAAAAGGCAGGAGTTGCAATCTTAATATCAGACAAAACAACCTTTAAGCTATCAAAAATTTTAAAAGATGCAAAAAGACACTACATAATGATAAAAGGTTCAATCCATCAACAAGAAATATCCATCCTAAACATAAATGTACCCAACACAGGAACACCAGCATTTATAAAACAACTACTTAGTAAACTAAAGATATTGACTCTTACACTATTATAGCAGGGGACTTGACTACCCCACTAACAGCCCTAGATAGATCATAGAGGCAAAAAATCAACAAGGAGATCCAGAAACTAAACTTGACACTCGACTAAATGGACTTAATAGATACCTACAGATTATTCCACCCAACAACTTCAGAATATACATTCTACTCATTACCACATGGAACGTACTCTAAGATCGCTCACATCCTTGGCCATAAATCAAGCATAAACAAATTCTATAAGGTTGAAATCTTGCCATGCACATTTTCAGACTGCAGTGGAATAAAAATAAAAATCAACACCAACAAAATTTCCCCAAAGCCCACAAAGACATAGACACTAAGTAGCATGATGCTGAACAACTACTGGGTTGACACTGAAATTAAAGAGGAAATTAAAAGATTCCTGGAAACAAATGAAAATAAAGAAACATCTTACCAAAACCTCCGGGATACCATGAAATCAGTTCTAAGAGGGGGATTTATATCTCTACGACCACACATCAAGAAAACAGAAAGATCACAACAGGAGATTCTAAAAATCACCTAAGGGAGCTGGAAGAGAAGACCACCAAAACCCCAACTTTAGCAGAAGAATCCAAATCACAAAAATAAGAGCCCAAATACAGGACATAGAAGACAAAAATATAATAGAAAACATCAACAAAACAAAAAGCTGGTTCTTTGAAAGAATTAACAAGACCGATGGACCCCTAGCCAGAATGACCAAGGAAGAGAGAAAAAACCCAAATAAACACAATCAGAAATAAAAAAGATCAAATCACAACTGACCCCAAAGAAATACAAGAGATTATCAGAGATTACTATGTACATCTATATGGAAACAAACTTGACAACCTAAATGAAATGGAGGACTTTGTGACATCACACAACCTCCCCAGGTTGAAACAAGAAGACATTGAGACAATAAATAGAACAATAACAACCCAGGAAATTGACTCTGACATACGAAAACTACCTACAAAAAAAGCCCTGGACCAAATGGCTTTCCAGCACAATTCTACAAAAAGTACAAGGAGGAGATGATACCAATCCTATTGAAAGTATTCCAGGCAATTGAGAAGGATAGAATTCTCCCCAAATCATTTTACAAAGCTAACATCACACTGATACCCAAACTTGGTAAAGATCCAACAAAAAAAAGAGAACTACAGGCCAATATCCCTTATGAACATAGATGCAAAAATCCTCAACAAGATTCTAGCAAACTGGATCCAAAAACACATCTCAAAAATCATTCACCATGACCAAGTAGGCTTCATCCCCAGGATGCAGGGCTGGTTCAACATTCGCAAGACCATAGATGTAATTAAATACATCAACAGATGTCCAACAAGAACCACATGATTATCTCATTACATGCAGAAAAAGCTTTTGATAAAATCCAGCATCCCTTCTTGATAAAAACCCTCAAACACCTAGGTATAGAAGAAACATACCTTAAAATAGTAAGTGCCATTTACGATAAAACCCACAGCTAACATATTGATAAATAGACAGAAACTAGAAACATTTCCCCTGAAAACTGCAACAGAACAAGGCTTGTTCAACATTGTGTTGGAAGTCCTAGCTAGGGCAATTAGACAAGAGAAGAAAATCAGGAGTATCCAAATAGGACAAGAGGAAGTCAAGTTATTCCTATTTGCTGATGATATGATCCTATACCTTGAAAATCCAAGAGAATCTGTCAAAAACCTGCTTGCACTGATAAAGGACTTTGGCAAAGTCTCAGAGTACAAAATAAATGTGCAAAAGACAGTTGCATTCCTATATACCAACATCAAGCAGGCAGAGACTCAAATTAAAAGCACAATCCCATTCACATTAGCCACCAAAAAAATGAAATACCCTGGCATCTTCCTAACCAGAGAAGAGAAGTGAAAGACCTTTACAATGAGAACTACAAAACACTGCTCAAAGAAATCCAAGAAGATACAAACAAATGGAAAAACATACCATGCTCATGAATAGGAAGAATTGACATTGTTAAGATGTCCATTCTATCAAAGGCAATATGCAGATTCAACACAATACCCATTAAGCTACCAACATCATTCTTCTCAGACCTGGAAATGACAATACAGAAATTCATATGGAAACATAAACGAACACAGATAGCCAAAACAATCCTTAGCAAAAGAAACAAAGCAGGAGGTATCACACTTCCAGACTTCCAAACTTTACTATAAAGCTACAGTAATCAAAACAGCCTGGTACTAGAACAAGCACATAGATCAATGAAACAGGACAGAGATTCCGGAAGCAAAGCCTCAATTTCTCAACCAACTCATCTTTCACAAAGCCTCCAATAACAACCACTAGGGAGAGGAAAACCTATTCAGCAAATGGTGCTGGGAAAACTGGCTGAACACATGCAGAATAATGAAACAGGACCCCTACCTATCACCACACACAAAAATTAACTCTAAATGGATCAAAGACCTAAACGTAAAACCTCAAACTATAAGAATTTTAGAAAACGCAGGAGACACCCTTATGGAAATTGGAACTGGCAACCAATTCCTATTCAGAACCCTAAATGCCCATACCTTAAGAAATAAGATAGACAAGTGGGACCTCTTCAAACTAACAAGCTTCTACAAAGCAAAAGAAACTATCAAGAGTGCAGGGAGACAGCTCACGGAATGGGAAAAAAATTTGCCAACTGAATGGGAAAAAAATCTGACAAAGGCCTAACATCTAGGATCCACAAGGAACTCAAAAGCGAGGAAAGGAAAAAACAAACAGCCCCACTAAAAAGTGGGCAAAAGATATGAATAGACACTTCTCAAAAGAAGATATACCAGCTGGGTGTGGTGGCTCACGCCTATAATCTCAGCACTTTGGGAGGCGGAGGTAAGAGGAGGATTGCTTGAGCCAGGGGTTCAAGACCAGGCTGGGAAACTTGGCAAGACCTCGTCTCTACAATAAATCAAGAAAAATTAGCCAGGCACTGTGGTGTGTGCCTGTAGTTCCAGCTACTTGGGAGGTTGAGGTGGAAGGATCTCCTGAGCCCAGCAGGTCGAGGCTGTGGTGGCCATGAGTGTGCCACTGCACTCCAGTCTGGGCAAGAGTGAGACTGTGGCTCAAAAAAAAAAAGGGCAAGATAAAAATACAGAACTTAAAATGATTTACATGAAAGGTTTGCCATAACATAATTCTTAAATTTTTTTATTTGACCCCTTTCCTCTCTCAAGAAATATGACTTAAGAGAACTTTAAACTTTTCAAATACAGAGTTTTAAGACAGTAGTTCTTAAAACATAATCCTTGTTCCAAAAGCATCAGCATCACTTGGGGACCTGCTAGAAAAATAAATTCTTGAGACCCACCACAGCTGTAAGAAAATACATGGAGGAAGTATGTTTGTGGGGAAGAACAATCTATGTTTTAAGTCCTTCAAGTAGTTCTTACACATGCTATAAGTTTGAAAACCAGTTAAGACATTTCCAGCACAAATATAACTACTTTAAAATTACTGCAAATTATATACCTTAAAAACTTAAAAAAAAAAAAAAGATTTTTAGAGATGGGGTCTCACTATGTTGCCTAGGCTGGAGTGCAGAGGCGATTCACAGGCATGATCACAGGGCACTGAAGCCTCAACTTTCTAGACTCATGCAATCCATCCAGTTCAGACTCAAGTAGATGGGACTTCAGGCACATGCCACCATGCCTGGCTTTGTAAACTATAATTTTAACACGTTCAAATTTATGAATTACAACTGTGACTATATTTGGGCTATTTATCCATAAATGGCTAAAAGTAACACAAGGAAGCAATGATTTCTAATCTTCAAAAGCCCACCTTTGTCAAACAGTCATATTGGCAGTTTTATTTATCTCAACAACTTGTGCAGAAAAAAGGGCAAGTACAACAGAAAATAGAAAAGAACAATGAGTAAAGCATAAACTTTACAGCCAGGGATATTTGGATTCAAGTCTACATTGGTTACATAATACCTGGACTACTTGATACTTGGACAAATTACTTATTCCACATTTGAACATTTTCATTGTAAAATTTGTTTGTGGGATTAGATACAATTAAATGAGAATGTATGTAAGGAAAAGCAGACCAATGGAGAAGAATAGAAAAAAAAAAAAATCATTTATATATATAGATTTAGATATGATAAAGGCAGCATCTCAAAGTCAATGGAAAAAAGAGGGACTGTTAAATAAATGTGTTAGAATAACTGAATAGTCATATGGAAATATATAAAATTAGATCTTTTTACATATCTACACCAGCAGGATAAATTCCAAGTGGATGACAGGTATAAATGTAAAAGATGAAATCATACAAGTATTAGAATAAAATTGGGGTGAAAATTTTATTTTTAAATTTAATCTCTAATGTGGCAGTATTGATAGGTGGGGCTTTTAAGATGTGACTGGCAGAGCCCTCATGAATGGATTATTCCATTCAAGGATTAACGGATTAATGAGTTAATGGGTTATCACAGGACTGGGGCCAGTGGCTTTATAAGGGGAAGAGAGACCTGAGCTGGCATACCCAGCCCCCTCACATGTGATGCCCTGTGCCATCTCAGGACTGGGTAGAGAGCCCCTACTAGCAAGAAGGCTCTTACCAGATGTGACCCCCTAAACCTTGCATTAATCAGCTTTTATAACTGTAAGAAATAAATTCTTTTTCTTTGTAAATTACCTAGTTTCGGATATTTGTTTTATAAGCAACAGAAAACAGGCTAAAACAACCTAAGATTAGGGAACAGTTTGCTGGAAGCATAAGTGGCAAAAAATTGATAAAACTGATTATATCAAAAAACTTTGAATAGTTACAGAAATCATAAATACAAATACAAATAAGACAGAAAAATGTTTGTTAACATGTACAAAATGTGTATCAGTAACATATAAAACATTTAAGAAATTCTCTAGCCCTATAGAAAAAATTGGCTAAAGAAATGAACAGATGGTCAAAAATGCAAATGTTTTAAACTATACAATTGTTCAACTTTACTTAAAATCAGATAAAGCTACAGAGTTAACAATTCCCTGTTAATAATATACTCTGTTGGCAAAGTTGTGAGACAGAGGTAATCTTACTCATTCCTGTGGGAATATAAAATGATACAAAGCCTCTGGAGGTAAATCTGGCAAAATCTAGCAATTACATTTGCATTTATTCTTTGACCCAATGACTCTTCTAAGAATCTAACAAAAAAAAATACACTGCCAAAAATATATAAAGACAAATACATAAGGCTAATAATTGAAGGTCTAGTTACAAAAGCCAAAGAATATATTTTATGTTTCTTATTCTTTGTATTTGAGACCAAAAGGCAACTGATGAATAATTTTATGAAAAATTTAAAAACTCTATTGTCTGTCAAAAAAGAATGGTTGGGAAAACTACAGCAGATCCACATAATGGAGCACTATGCAGCAGTGAAAAGGAATAAGGAATCTCTGTATGTACTACTCTGCAATGATCTCCCTGATCCAAGCAAAGAAAGATATGTACAGTATAGTATATAACCATCTTCTAAGAAAGGGTAGGTCAGCCGGGCTCGGTGGCTCAGCCTATAATCCTGCGCCTTTGGGAGGCTGAGGTGAACGGATTGCCTGAGCCTGCAGGTTCGAGACCTGCCTAAGCAACTTGGCGAGACCTCATCTCTACAATAAATCAAAAAATTAGCCGGGCATAGTAGCGCACACCTGTAGGTCCAGCTACTTGGAAGGCTGAGGCGGAAGGATTGCCGGAGCCCAGCAGGTTGAGTCTGTGGTGGCCGGGAGCGTGCCACTGCCCTCCAGCCTGGGTGACAGAGTGAGACTCCAACTCAAAAAAAAAAAAAAAAAAAAAAAAAAAAAACAGAAAAGAAAAGAAAGGGTAAGTCACAAATATATATAAAAAACCAGCCAGGTATAGAAGCTCACACCTGTAATCCCAAGACTTTGGGAGGTCAAGGCAGGAGGACTGCTTGAGCTCAGGAGTTTGAGACCAACCTAGGCAACATTGCGTGACCTTGTGTCTACAAAAAAATAGCACACACAAAAAAATAGCAGGACATGATGGCATTTACTTGCAGTCCCAGTTACCTGTGAGGCTGAGGCAAGAGGATCACCTGAGCCCAGAAGGTTGAGATTGCAGTAA